>CABFWB010007896.1:0-21274 GCA_902151455.1 Timema bartmani
ATTATTCCGTTCAGAAATCTTACGAGTTTATAGAAAGAGAGAGAAAGTCTGTGCGGTGTGCCGTACCATTTATTTATTGATTTGCTCGCACACGGTCGATGGTTAAGTCACAAATCGCTCGCGTTTATTTAATATTGCATGAAAAGGTTATAATAGGGGCCTAAAGCTAAAAAATGGTTTAAGAGTCATATTTTCTAGTTTGAATAATTCTCTATTAAGATAAATATTGTGAATTCACTGGCACTTGCGTGATCTCAAGATTCTCGATACGAAAATTAACTTCCTCTGAATCAGCTAACTACTGTGCTACAAGTAAACTAATAAAACAGGTGGAGCAGCATCTTGCATCTGCGCATGCCACCTCTGGACCTTCTCATTACATTTAATCTCACTCACCTTCCTTGATTACAGCATCATTAAGCTTGCAGACAGATTGTAATTAAGAAAACCAGAGTGGTGGCTTTTGTACAGTACATCCAACAAATCTTACTTCTTCTCATACCACGGAGTAGCCCGTATAGCCTTCTAACTTCGCACAAGTTAATATGATACCACCACATACGAAAGTAGTTCCTTTTTATCATATTATTCTACTCACACTTCCTTTGACAGGTTCCGACGTTAACAAAGCCTTAATATCTCCTTTTAGTGTTGTTTCCTTTCTCCGGTCGGTATTTCACAAATCCTTCCTAAAACTCTTTTTCTTTTATCCCCTCCCCCCCCCTTCAAAACGAAGCTCTCTTTTTCTGTACCATTATTTACTTTCTCTGCACAAGCCTTCTACTCTTCTAAATCTCTCGGCGCTTGCTTGTTCGGTGTAGGATACATTTAATTTGTAAATCACGGTGATCATTAATATTTTGTGGGAGCCTGCCACGATTAAACAGCGTTGTTTTAATTGCAAAACTTGAGCGGCAATACGAAGAAGGGAAGGGGATTAAATGGCGGCTGTGCAATGAGACGCGATCAAATGGAGACAGCATAGCACATCATGTTGGGTAATCAGCGGGACAGGAACAGCTTGATGAGTCTTTACCGCGTGTACTAAGTGCTAAGTACTAACAGCTCACTTCTTGAGTGTCGTTACAGTTGATGTTACTTTGTTCATTGCGTTTCTTTAACAAGATCATTTCATTTTGACATTTATTATTGGGTAGCCCAGTCCTGTCAATATATTGCAAGACTTTCTCAGACTACGTTATGTAGCCTGAGACCTTACCTTGACAAATTACACTATGACCCTATTTTATAAGCTACATCATAGTGGAATAATACAAAGTAGGCTTACTATCAAACAAAGAAGATGAAGGGTACACAGCAGATATAGAGTAATAGTAAGCGGAATCTTATATTCCAGGAATAATTGGTTATGTCTGAAAATAATAAAATATCAATTTGCTAGTTGTAGTAATTTCATTTTTAGGATAAATGTGAGTTCTGCTATTTATTTGTAGCTGGATATGAATATCAAAGTTTACAATTTTATAGTTTTATTGATTTAGCCCGTGAAAATATGAGTATACGTGGTTATTGACGCTGAAAAATAACTTTATATTATAACTCTAGACGAAATCACGTCCCAGTTTTTGAACAGACAGGGAATTAAAAGCGAGATAGTTTACTATTTAATGTGACTAGGCTAAAGGGATTATAAAAGGTTGTTTTTATTCCTCCCCTAATATTAACGCTGGAATATTTCCAATTGTTTGACATTCTCACCCATTTTAGTTTAGATCAGGTGGTTTATAGCTATTTTGTTGAAACAATCAAAACACATTTAGTTACTACATACATTTATAAACTTCAGTGCTAGTTATGACTACTAAATCATCGAACCCAAGGAAAAATTCGCTTAAGCTAACAAACTTACTTGTCCAATTAACATGATTGTAGTAAAACCCAGCAATAGTTAAGATTATTTGTGATTTTTTTTGTGACATTTTTGAATATGTCAATAACTTTGTTCTTAACATTCACAGAATAACTTAAGTTATATATACAGTAGCTAAGCGATAAATTATTTCACCCAACATATCCTTTTTGACTCTTTATCTTGCTTCACGCAAATTTGGGTACACTTCATATAAGTATATTGTTCCTAATCCCTATAACTATTAGCTTAATTACTACATAAGCGTATAACCCGAACGGTTAGTAGGCTAAGACGTGGGTGACCTGGGTGTCTAGGACTAAGGTGTTGGATTTCTGTGCTGGGGGTTCGGGGTTCAATCCTCAGTCCTGGCACAAATTTATCTGATTGCCAAACCTTTCCTTCACCTCTGACAATACGTGTATTAATCACAACATTGTGAATGTGTGGAATGCCAGGCCTCCACCGTGATTCGGATCCCACGTTAAACTGTAAATCCTCCCTTTCATCTCACAATCACCCTATAATTACACATTAGCATAAGTGCGAATAGCCCGAACGGGTAGTAAGACATGGTGTTAATAATAGTAGTAAGACCTGGTATTAAAAAAATCGTAGATCTAAATTAAACCTAATCAATTAATCAAATCCTGATGACCATGGGAATTATTCTCCTTTCAAGACAAGCTCCCCCGGTATCAACAGCCAGGAGCTCTGACCACCACGATGCCGGTTAATATAACAGTGAGCAAGGTTGGCATCAAACCCCGTTATCTACTGTCAAAGCCAGTAATGCCAATTCCTTTCCTAACCCTTTGAGTTTAGTCATGCATTTTTAAACTTGAGAAATTAGCTTGGAAAAAATTAGTTACTAACTTGGTTAATTCAAGACATTGATCCTGAACTAGACTTGCAAACTTAATCTGGAGAGCTAACCCCACCCCCTTCCGTTCAGGTTACACGCTAGCTACCATTGTTATCTAGTAGAACAGTACCATAAAAATGATGGTTCAATGCTATTAAATTACTCTAGTATAAAAAGTATGTTACTATATAGGTTGTACTATTTTATTAATACATACTAACACAAGATTATTAATGAATTAATTTAATCATAAAATAGGCATATAACCCAAACGTGTAGTAAGATAGGGTGCTAGAAAATGTATATGATAAACTACTGATGACATTTTAATAATAATAATATTAATAATAATAAAACTACATTCGTCTAGCCCAGTGCGGTTGTTAAGCAGTCAAAGGCGTTAGGTTCTAGTTTTACTCGGTTAGACTTTTACCATGTCACATTCATTATGGATTTATCATACTCTATTCGCATTAATATTTATACCTTTACTCCAAGATAATTTCCTTTTCACTTACGATTCTATTAAATCGTTAATAACTCTGCAGATTTTCCCTTAAATTGGATAAATAGTTTAACTGATGAACATACTGATTAAAATCAAAAATTTCCCAGGAAAGGGTGATGTAAAAACCACCAATATTGAGAAATCAAACTCAATGCAATTCAAGCTCTTAATTAAAGTAAGGCACATTGAATACAATCAATGCAGGTTGGCATCCTGGCCCATTTATAGATCATTCTTTTTTTTTTAATTTAATTTTTTTCATTTAATTTGAGGTATTTAACGTGCACCTTCTGAAGAATCTGATTATATCAGCAAACGACTTATAAACTAGTTTAAATATAGAGCAGACACAAACTATTAAAAAAAATTTTTAGTAAAAAAAATCACATTTTGCAGGTAATTTAAGGGATAAATCAGTCTATTATATCATTTATGCTCTTTGTCAAACTGTGATGTTATTTTTTCCTATTTTTTTTGTAACAATGCATATAATTTTTTTCTTATACATGATAATCGCTCTAAGGCAAATATTGAGTTTTCTATGGATTGCGTTCGTTTGTGCACTTAGTTTATGGGATTTATTAAAAAAAAACTTTTTTAGCATAAAGTCTTACTAATCTTTCGGCTTATACTCTTTTGTACTAATTACGCTAATGATTTTAGGAAGATGAAAGTTAAAATTATAGGAAGTGTACCCTCATGTGCTTTGAAGGAGAGGGAAAAACCATTCTGGATAACCCGACTGGGACCCCGCTATCCCCGCCATCAGCAGTCTAGTCTATATTCAGAGTGACGGCCTAGACCTTGTGACCACGGAAGCAGGTGCATATAGGCTATTGACTAATTAATTTAAGGAAGGTATTTTTAAAGAAGGAGACCCGCAATACATTGTAGAAGGGCTGGCAAAATAATAATCGTAAATAGTTAAGTAAACATTCAACTCCTCTGATTTCCCGTTAACAATGACCTAGCGCAATGTGAATCAAATACCTTTCTCCGCATAGCCACTCATTTGGGCGTCCAATGTTTGGACGCCGTTTCTTTCACTAATGCCCACTTTTAAATAAACAGGCTGCCAAACTATAATATCTGTAGTAGTAATAATAATAAAACAAATTGTTTAGCTAGTTTTGTAAGCCAAGTTATCTGTAAATTTTCAGTTTGGCATTGGTTGTGTTCAATATTGGTGAAATGTTGATCTTAATTTTAGCCCAGCTTTCCTTTCTTTCACCGCGGTTTAGTACCTAATTGGACTATACACATATTCTGATCACACAAATAGAATAGGGATGAGGACAGCAACATTTTAGAGGAAATGTACCTGAATTTGTATAGGGGAGAGTATAAACCCAACCTAATTAGACCTGACCATCTACGATCTCCCAGTCACCAACAACCAAGTCTTACACGAGAGTGACGCGTTGTATCATGCAACCACCGATGCGGATGGACACCCTTATTTTAAATATTTATAGGGATAACTATTTAAATTAAATTCAGGCAAGGTATAGCCGAAACATCATTCGAAGAAAATTATCTGACCTTTTAAAACATGGCCTAATAGCATCATGTATTCATACGCCATGCTAAATGTTTTGTTTCCTTATGTTGGCTAATATACGTTTAAAAAAAATACAATATGAAAGGTTATATCCATTACGATTCGATTATACAAGTGAATCACTATTCTATAGTGCGGTCCTAGGTACTAGACGTAGACGCCAATACGTCGTATGTGACGTGTTAAAGGGATTGTATACATGTTAATGCTAACTATAGATACAGGGAAGTAAATGTAATCGTGGCTAAATAGAAGTTGTAGAGTGTTGTATCATCTACATGGACAAGAGAGAGTATTTGATAGGTTTAAAAGCGAGGGGAGTAATAGGGTGGGGCAGGGTGAGAGCGGGAGAAGAAATTAAGACTAGTAATTGTAATCACGATAATGGTTCACAAGGAAGACACGCCAGTGATCCAAAGGGAAATGGAGAAGGAGTGGTCGGGTGTTGAAATATGCACGAAGACATTCTGATTGCTAGTCTTCATTATTTACTTCACATTTCCATGTGTCAGTGTACGTACATAGTGTTAGTCACACTTACTTTGCACTTCCGGAAGAAAAGGGTTTTGGTGGGAGAGAGGGTAGTCCTAGCTTCACCGTCATATAGAGCTCGGAGAAAGATTAGGAAGACATTTTGGGAGCTCATGGCTGACAGATTACCATTCCTCCTGGAGACAATGCCTTCTTATGTGACGTTCATCTCTGCTAAACCCTGAAATAGTTTATCGGGGAAGGTACCGTCATGGAACAAATCTTCAGCCTTAAAACATTGTTTAAGGCTATTTTACCTTACTCACTGAGTAGGCTAAATACGTCAAATACATCATTGTTACCTCTTCTTAAGGTCTTTCCAATAACTCCGTGATTTGAGAAAAAGTAACACCTACTTGAAAGATAATATATTTAAACTGCCATATGTCTTATGGTCTTATGCTGAAGTTTCAAAACCATTAAAATAGTTTTCAATAATCTTATATTTACTGAAGTGATTTTTTTTCTCAGGAAATCATGATCTACTTTACTCTTCACTCACATTAATCTCAAGAAATCGATGTCTGGCATTGAAAATAAACTAAATATAAAACTAAGGTTTTTTCTAAAGAGAGCCATATTTTAAAATAACAAACTACTTCTTAAATAATGCAAGATTTCTGAACGTCTGCGACGTGTATAAGTGCTCCTCCGGTAAGTGGCTTCTTTCAATAATTAACTTTTACAAGATATTTGCACTAATTGATAAGATATAGACATTGATCAATATCAGCTGTAATAGGTCTTAAAACAGAGTTTTTTCACATTAAGTAGCACCATTTTGAAAACGCATCACATTTCGTTGAATAATCAACTGTCTTAACAATCAAAATTATCAGAAATTTCATACTGTATAGCAAAATTGTTAATTTTGATTATCATCTTAGGGTTTACATTCCCTTTAAGATTAACAGAACCAAAAAACACTGCAAATTACCATGAATTTGAGGTTGCGCATGTGTCAAAATCTTTAGTACAATAAAGATGACCAACCTCTTTTACATACCTCATATTTTAGAGTAGCAGAAGTTTCTAAGCTACTTAGATAAATCTTGCTCCGTAGGCATTTGATCAGTAGCAAATTAAAAATGTATTTAAAATGTATTTAAACACTAAGTTATAAGGTTTCACGTCAAAAAAATAACCTTTTGAAACTGAAATTTATGAATAGCATTTTGGGTAAATGGTCAAATAAAATACAAATAGTCATTTAAAACTATATTTCTCTTAGTTTCATGTAAGCCTACTTTATAGCGCAATGATGATTTTAGTTATACTTAAGTTGTGAAAGAATTAGGAATAATAAGAAATGTAGCATCATTTATATTGAATGTGAATGGAATTCCACTACGAGATTGGAAATATTATCAGAGAGACTTGACTAGTTTGACCTTTTCAGAGTAAGGTTTATAAAATTTATCCAATCTAAATGGCAAGCTTACCTTACTATGGATTTTATTATATTATAGTGCCATCGTAAAATTAGTCAAGGTAAAATTACTACAGCCTTTCAAGGTAAACGGGTTGTATATTTTAACAAAAAGTTAAAATTAAGTTTGAAACTAGTCCAAAACCAGGTGACAGCGTTAGAGAATCACATATCCATATTACGTAAAGAATCAATACTTGAATAGAAATATCCAGAAGAAATACTGGGTACCAAAGCAGGACCTACTAACATAATGAGCAAGATATATAGGTAATAAGCTATTTTTGTCAAAACATAATAACATTAGATTTAAAACTAAACGAATGCTTTTACAGACCGGATTATAATGCCAACATACAATATACAAACTAACCTATTCCTGAACGACGAACGCATACCCTATCCCTATAATAATACTAGCTTTATGAAAGAATGAGCTCATACAAAAAAAATCATTTAATTTCTCCTCTAGTTTGATCATTTTATATCTATAATTATTCTGGGTGCATTTAATAGAGTATAGCCTACTCATTCCCACATGTATGATTATATTGTTTATTAGAAGCTCTTTTATTGTAGATACTACACCAAAACATTTAAAATAACTTAAGCTAGAATAGATATATATTAGATTTTTTATATGCTTCTTACCGTTTATCTGAAATATACACATATTTACACTAATTTTATATGGATAAGGGAGGTAGAATATAGAGGAAATATAGCTGAATATACGTAAAGAGAGAGTGGAAAACCATTTACTAAAAATCACTTCCAGTTCACAGGACTGGCTGGGATTCTAGTCCCGACTGCCCCATCACCATAAAACCAGATTATACACGAAGTTTTATCATTTTAATTGTCTAACTGTATTTATTTATTTTGGCAGATTTAAGGTATTAGCCTTGAATTACACTCAACCAAGCTACAAAATATCCAATGGTTCACAAATGTTTTAATTTACAATAATAACTGGTTGAAAATATAGATCAAATAAATATAAACTATTCTTCATGCCCGTCGATGCGTGTTAAATTATTAATAGCGATCAGTTTAATAATATTGAGCAATCAGGTCAGATAGGAGTTATTCGGAGTTTATTATATAATCAGTCTCGGGCAATGACAACCCCACTTTCTGGATAAACCTGGGTAGAAATAACAATTGAAAAATCTCATAACTAGTTTTAATTATAAACTGTATTTCGTGTTGTGTAAACTCTCTCAGCTTTTAAAGCTGTGTCTGCCATCTCATTTCGTTTGTATGTCTCACGCACCTCCTGATAACGTTCCACAAAAGAACATGCCAATTAAATTGTTAGGAAAAAATTCAATAAGATCACTGTCATTTTACTTCAATTCCCGTTTTTCTTTGGCGAATTCCCATGCCACTGACTATCTCTGAAAACGACGGAAGGACAAGAAGAATGAGACGGTGACTCGGAATGAAGCGTAGAGTGCACTTGCCAAAGGAAATAATTTCTAATTACTTTGTGAATACATAGCATAGTAGAGAGATGAGACTATGGGGTGAGAACTCTTTTCAATGTAATTGACTCTCCCCCTTCCCTCCACCCCGAAGAAATGCTAGTGGAACATTATCTCAGACAGGACAGGCACGGTTACCTTATTCAGATACTTTCCCGAATTCTTTCACACAAGGCACAAATTAGTCACAAGTAAACTTGACACTCAAAATAACGGATGGATCGTTCGTTTGTCTTCCCCAATAGTCTCGTTTCTTTCAAGATTTAGAACTGCCTATGTGTGAGAATGCAGTAAGTACTGACTCAGATTTCTTATTTTGTATAATGTAGTATTTTAAACCTCATTAAAATTGCACCATATCCTGTACTTTTGTGAATATTTTATGAGAATCAGTACTTTTCACAATTATTGTAGAGATTAGTGTCACTAAGAGACACTTAGACAATTTTCCAATTTTTACCTATAGATGTATTTTTTAAACACATATTTGAATTATATAAATAATAATAGTTAATATGAACTAGATACATTATAAAGGGGTTAAAAATATTTTGATATAGTTAAATGCATGATATTTATCTCAATAAAACTAAATAAAAAGTACTACGATAATTAAGGTACCAATTTTTTTTTTTCCTTTTTTAAATCTTAATAATGCAAGACTATTATCATAGACCTACTACTATGAATAATTAATATATTGCTATTGATATATATTTATCTCAGGGGCTATTAACGATTAGATATAAGGCTTAGGTATATGGAGGCTAGACATTAGTAGACATATATACTTTCATTAGAGTGGAGAGAGGACAGAGATATGATATTTAGGATTAGACTTTGAAATTTGGCCTCAATTCCCTCAGACGAGATTCAAGCTCTCGCCTCCCCGTCAGAGTTGAAGAGGCGTAATACTCCTTAGACCACGCGTTCACTGTGGTGGGCGTTAAATAATCATAATAATAAAACGCCATAGTTAATTATATGTGACATCAAGTGGGGCAACTGAAAATTAGTTATTAGAAAATCAATTAAAAGTAACACAGAGGGCATTTCTTAATCTACGTGCTGTATATGCTCAATTTCCTATTGGTCCTAGTGTGAACTATCGCCCGTAGCTTAAGATTTATCTAGAGTGAATGCCAAAAAAATAATCATATGGGTTACTATACTTCTTAAGGACCACTATTAATTTTTTAGAACCACTTCCCATGAAAATGAGGTTGAGTGGCTAACTATAGTCAATATGATTAAGTTTTGCAACTTTTGGATGATGCTTCACTCCTGACTTGTGTGATTGAAGTACAATAGGGCCCTTACACGATAATTCAGATTGTCAGTCTGTCAGTATGAATCAGTATTTACAACGAGACCGTATATGGTCAGTCTTCGTATCATTATTTTTATCAATCTCAGCTCCTGCATGCACCGTGCAACAACATGTATGATAAGAAAAAGACGTGTGCAGTCTATGTTTGCTACTGAGACTGAAGGAAATACTGACGAGCTTGCGCACATGGTCAGTCTTACGGTCAGTATTACTGTCAGTCTCTTCCACCACTTTCAAGACTGATGGACTGATACTGATATGATCAGAAAATTCGGATCACATCAGTATTTTTATAAGTCCGTCCATCAGTCCATCAGTACTGCCCCTACAAGATCAGTCAGACTGTCAGTATTAATTATAACTTGATTAATACTGACAGTCTGACTGATCATGTAGGGGCCCTGATAAGATATAACTTTAGGTTCAGTCTGCTTTGTTAGTTACAGGTTGTCGACGCAGACCCTCATACTCACGTTGTGAGGAGGGAAAGATTGAGGGTAACCTCTAAACAAACGAAACCATTGGGATGACGCTGTAAGAGAAATTACATTAACGATTAGTGAATTTCACCTCGTGAGGAGTGATAATTTGATGAGTAATTTGCGTTTGAAAGGGTCGTAGCCGGTGAGTGAAGATTTTTTATTTCCCTGGAATAAACTGATGGTAATTGTGGTAATTGTGGTAGAGGGTGTTATGTCAGTTTATATCAAAGTTTGGTAGGATTTAGCTTTCTTGAAGATGAGTACAGTTTGGAAGAATTTTCTCTTCCTCAGAGATAGGTTGGAGGTGGTTACCTTTATATTCGCCACATTTGTGGTAAATACTCAGAACTAGTATTATACTTTGACAACAAGTTAAATCTAGTCTAGTTAAATGGCATACGGTAATGAGATGGACTAAAATGGTCGAGTTGTGTGTGTAGGGCTAGAGTCTATGATTTGTTCTCGTTTGGGATTTGGCTGAGCTAGGTGGTGAGAATTACTGTCCACTCCACTGTCTGTCTGTTGTATTTACCTATCAAGTGGTATAGTTTATTTATATTTAGAATATGGTGCATCAATATTTTTACTTTCTCTCTATCTTACTGATAGAGAAAGTATTGTGATCGTCAAAAAAAAATCTAACTCGAGATTTTGATGAATCTCGATGTTTCATGACCCCCAAACCCAAAAAATGGATTTTTGAATTTACATCTGTCTGTCTGTCTGTCTGTCTGTACCTCCAACTAGAGCCTAAGCTATTTTACCAATTGGGCTAAAGCTTGGTATCTAGGGCTATCATAGAGTTGCCCCAAGGGATTTTTGAAATTGGATATCCAACCCTAAAATTAAGGGTAGTTTACTGAAGGGCAAAGAGAGAAAAAGTCAATTTTATCAAAATCGGCTCCAACAATTTTGATTAAATTTCATTTTAAACATCTATAAATATTTCAAACAAAATAGCTACTCTCAATATTTCGGCAAAATGACTTTAAGGGCTCCGGTCTGATGCGTAAATTATATTTTTTTTTATCATATCTCTGAAACTGTTTGAGATATGAGACTACTTATCATTACAAATATGTAGGTCTATTTTTAATACTATTTTTTTTGGAGCATATTTTTTAAAACCAATAGCTTTCAAGCTATAGACAAATATTGATATTTTTTAACTTTTCGCACATTAAAGGTAAATTATTGCAACTGTAAAAAAAAATTCTAACCTGAAATGTTGATAGATGTCGACGTCCCATGACCCCCTGAACCCTAAAAAGTTGTCTTTACAATGCCGTCTGTTAGTGTGTCTGTTTAAACTTATATTAAGAGTAGTTTTATAAAGGGCGAGGAGAGAAAAAATTGATTTTCGTAAAATCAGCTTTAACGATTTTGATTAAAATTCGTATCAAGGCGATGATTAAGATTATAAATAAACTGGCTATTTTCATTTTCCCATGAAAATTACTTTTAGGGTACTTTACAGGAGCTGAAATTTCCGTATCCCCGCAACTATTTGAGATACTAATTAACTTATCATTGCAAAATTGTAATACTATTAAAAAAAACTTTTATATGAAATATATTTTTATAAAAGCAACAGTTTCTGAGATATTGGAAAATATATTAATACAATTTTGTGAGCTTTAATTTAGATGTAAAAAATACTAAGGCTCTAACGCATTAATTCTCCAATGCCATAGAGTAATTAAATATAAGTCTCTCAAAAAGTTTATGTTATTTTTCCTTAAACCACTTAGGAGAAATACTTTTACAATAATGATCTATCTCCTTCATTTTAGACTCAATAGTCAATAATTAAATTTTTTATTCGACAAAATTTATAAACGAGGAATTTAAAAGCAATACAATGGCATGAAGATTTGCAACACCTAATAAAATATCTAAAATTTAAACCGAAAGTTGAAATTTTAATACGAAGTGTTGACCCTTGTGGACCCCATATTTATCTTTTCTATCGGTCCAAACACACAAATGAGGACATTATTACTTAAAAATAAAATTATAAAATTTAGAACCGGGACTCAAAAAATGTTTTACGCAAGTATATTGCAATTTATGCTTGGATTTGCTAGTGTATATTATTTCATTTCATATATATTACGAGTTTTGAGTAAATATCTCCATTTGTAACAATAGAGCGAGAAAGTCCGTGCGGAGTTCCGTACCATTTATTTACTTTATTTTTATATGGCTTTTTTTTTTAAATCTAAGATTGTTCAATAGGACCTTTTACTTATACATGTTTTAATTTTTATAATATTTATTAATAATATTATGCATTGATACAGCATTTTGGAGTGTTAGCAAAGCGGTTCTTGCTTTCGTCATATCCTCCTAAGCATGTACTTCGATTTTATTTGTGCTTCGGTCTGGTCGTAAAATAGCTCACTTCTCTCCGCGTGTATCTCAAACAGATGTCTATAGCTAGTCATTGTATCCAAGTCAGTTATTCTGGTCCTCTTGTCAGCTCCAGGGATTATTCATAATATCTTATTTTGGGTAACTTGTTATTTATTATAGGCAAGTTTGACAGCGTGGCTTTATGTGAAAAAGTTGTATATTATGACTGACTGAAGGATCAATATATATTATTGTCGATTGTGAAAGTTATCTCTGTAACTTTAAAGAACAAATAGTTTGTCATTTTATATTTGTAAGTAGTATTTCTATTTATTTGTAATGTGTTTAGTAAAGTCTTCATCTTGGGGTTCAGTATTTATTTTATACAGTTTCTCTAGCGTATTAACAATGGGTTCATTTTTCTCTCAGCTTTGCCATGGATGTCTGGAACATATTTGGTCTGCATAACCCATCTTAGCTTTCTGAAAATTGAAAAATGACACCTGGACACGGGAATCGAACCCGGGACCTCTGGCTTAGTACGCCAATGCCAATAGCTCAGTGGTCAGAGCATTGGCGTACTAAGCCAGAGGTCCCGGGTTCGATTCCCGTGTCCAGGTGTCATTTTTCAATTTTCAGAATATGATATCTAGGTGGAGTAATCCCCACTAATAAGCATAAATAATAGCTCTGGCTATTAATTCTTACCATCTTAGCTTTGTTGTGTTTCTCCATAGCTTGCTGTAATCATTAGCAATATCAGTAACATAGGTAGGTTTTCCAATGGTTTATTTGATTTACCTTACTCTCTATCTAAGCTGCACTTAGAGTAAACTTTAAGTGGTAGGGCATTGAAAGGTCCTGAATGTTTGCCAATCATGTCTTAATCAAATCCTCTACGATTTTCATAGGTATTGTTGGGATGTCTGAGTAACTGTGTTGGTCTTGTAAGCCTCTTTTGTTGAGTAGCTGTAAATAGTCGTACTGTTGAGTCCACGTCTTAAGTTGTCTTGGTAGTCATTTCCTCTGGAAGCGTGTTTCCAGTGCTATCTTGAAATGTTTACAATTGTAAGGAATATTTTAATGTTTTTGTCCTCTTATTTATATGCTAGTGTTAATTAATATTGCGTAGTATCTGGCTGTGAGTCAAGGTAAGCTCACGGAGGAGAGCAAGGTAAGCTCATGGAGGAGAGCAAAGTAAGCTCATGGAGGAGAGCAAGGTAAGCTCATGGAGGAGAGCAAGGTAAGCTCATGGAGGAGAGCAAGGTAAGCTCATGGAGGAGAGCAAGGTAAGCTCATGGATTAGAGCTAAATAAGTATGTGCTACTACTTTATTGTTTAGGGCTACATTTATTTGGGCTATTCTTTATGATTAGTTAACGAGATGTAATGTCATTTCATTTGGAGCGATCCTTATGTAGTATTTGTAATCAGTGTATATAGTCATTATACGTCAATTTCTGTCCATCTGTCAATAATTTTACATTTCAAGTCACATGTTAAAAATATTTGCTCAGTATCAGTTATATGGCCTAAGTCAGGGTTATATAACTTGAAGCTAGCTAAGGGCCTCATTTTATATTCATAGACAGTCACACGTAGAAATTAGGCCTCTACAGTATCAACCTTTTTATTAGTTAACTAATATATTACATTAAAAGTGTTATACTAATTGATATACAGTAAAGTACATAATACATATAATAAATTTTACACAATTTAAGTCTTATCGTGTTTAAGGAAATCCTGGATGACGTTATATTTTTTTAAACTTTATATGGCGTCGCGAGCCGCAAAATTTGCTTCCGAGGGCCACATGCAGCCCGTGGGCCACCAGTTGGACAGGCCTGGTTTAAGCCTCGTGCGAGTATTGTAGTTGCTGGTTGTTTGAGTATAACTACAAATTGAATATTACCTCTCTAGCTTATCTAGATTTTGTATAAGTTGTTGATAGTGGATGATATTATTTTTTTATTGAAGCCATTGTGAAATATTTTATTTAAATGTGTCTGTCGATTCTTAACATTTCAGAGCCAAATAAATTATTATTGTTATTATTATTATTATTGGTTGGGGTGGGTTTGGTTAATCAATATTACGTCTATAAAAAATAGGTCCTATATTTATTTTGTTTGTATATATGTTCCATACCTGTTTCATATAAAAACACGTATTACATGTATTGTCCACTTTCTGTATATATTATTCCTTGTCAGTCAAAAAATAGTCTGTCATTCCCTCAACCACAATTGTAACATTAGCAATACTAGCTAATGCTACAAGGCTACTGCCCACCCCAAATAAACCAATACATATAGCCAACCTGCAATTTTAACACTAGCAAGACTAGCTAGCTTATATTAATACTACCCACTCCTAATAATGCCAATACTCATAGACATCCTGCAATGTCAAAGATTACAAAACTTACTATGTCTAATATATGTGTTTTACTAACTGATTGCATCTTCTGGCTTAGCACGAGTTCCATGACCAAACTGTTCACACCGAAGTCTATGATGGAGAGACGATAGTCAAACGATGAACGATTGTTCAGCAAGATATTTCAATAGGGGGATCCAGAAATGCGCTGATTGACCCTGCTGGACGACAAACGGGCCACTCACACTCTTAACGGTCAACTCATGGCAATATTTAAACTTTATATATTTTATTGATTATTTAAAATTTAACCGACCTTCAATGGGTTTGAGTGTTTGAAAACTTAGATTAATTATGTGATTAAAATCGTTCAGTGTAGGCGTCTGTAGTTTATCACTAGAAGATTTATTTTTGAAAGTAAATTTTTTTTTTTAACACTTAATGTTTTCGTTTGCCACTTGGGCGCTAGTATTGTTGTAATTTTTAGAGATGTTATTGGTAGCCACTTTTGACTCTTTTTCTAGCTTGGAATATTTAGTTTAAATATAAATTGTTATTGCACTTGTAGTTACCAATAATTTTTGAACGTTAAGAATTGATTATGTTTCTTTTATAAGTAATATTTTTAGACATATTTTATTTGAAGAAATTACTAAAGCAATTAATTTTTGTTGGTTTATAAGTTATAACTTTAACATTTACTGATTCGTTTTGTGAGAAATTACAAGTATTCTATTGCTTTGTTTTTTATTAACATGTTAAGTATTAACATGTCTGAATCTTCTCGATTATTTCAAAGGTGGTGGAAGTAATAGTCCCACAGAAGTTTGAGCTATGGCGTGAAGTCAAACATCTGTGTAATATATAAATATCAGAATTTATATATAAGTTAAATTTAATCTTAAAATATAAACTGGTTTAGTCTGAATTGACAATGAGATTCAGGCACGTTGTTAACCGTTTAAAAGAGGCGCTTTAAGCTCTTTATTATTATATTAACGAGTTTTGACTGTTATTGGGTCTCTTCTAGACTAATTCATATATATGAATAATTTACTTTGAGATTGTGAAATATATTCTCGAATGTAATGCGCAAGTGCAGTCTCTGTCATAATTATATGTTTTTCAACACTATTGAATTTGCCTTGTGAGGCCGTTTATTTTTTGTTTACCTCTGTTGTTTTACCTTGAATAAATAATTCAAGTTTTTCTTAAACTTGCAAATATTCCTATTTTTGTATAATAAACTCCTTAGATTTTAGTCTATTGTGGCTCCTAGCCATTAGTAGTGGAGGTGGAGAACGGTACACAACAACAACAACAACAACAACAATAATAATAATAAATAATAATAATAATAATAATAATAATAATAATAATGAGTTTTTCAATCGAGTTTGTGGTATGTCTCAGGCCTGGGGTGTAATATTTAAGGTCACTTGTTTATTTCTGTAAAATATTAATGTCGCAGACAGTTATATTTGTATTTTGTTGTGGACATCCTTGTACAGTGTTAGCAACTGAGCAAAGGTTCTGTGCTCACGTGTTGCGTCTGTGATTGGTAATCGTGTCAGACGTGTCATATCGGAAAAGTTCCTGTCCATTGGTAGAGGCAAGAGTTTTATTCTATAATGAGTGGTTTGGTTTGCTTCTAACACTTTTAAATTCTCACCTAGGAGCTTGACGCAAAAGGAGCGACAACTTAAGTCTGGCGTGTATTCTCCTTAGTAGTGTCTACATCTAGCTGGAGTCCTGTGGTCTTTTTTGGCGCAATCTTTCACTATGCGTGAACTCAAACACTTGACAAAGCGTGGGTTGTTCACACAGTTGTGTTAAGTGTGTCTGAAGCGCTGGAATTTGTGACAAAATACGCTGGTGTTTATTGGAGGGAGGCGGCTCTACTCATACTTTGATGTTGTTTAAGAATACCATGCTGCAAATTGAGTTGCAGCCTTGGCCAACGTTACTGGAAATGTGGGTGGTATAATCACTATTTGAAAGGTGTTGTCAGCGTCAGCTTTCTTCCAGGACTGACGAACGTCTGTAACTAAGAAGCCAAGTTTGTCCAGTCCTTTCTTGATGCCATCTGTTTACATATTTGAAGGTACCTCTTGATGAATACCTTGATAGTCATGTTCCGAGGAATTTTTCAAAAGTGTGGTATTTTTATTTAATTTCTTGAAACAGTTTTTGACTGTTCGTAATCATGAATCTTTGTAGTGCGAGCAATTTATATGTAATATACTGTGGTGGTTCGTTCATTATCCTTAGTTATCTCTGTGTCCCTTTTGTTATGATGTCTTCCTGTGAGTAAACATAAAACTGAACTTCGTTTGTGGACCAAAATAAAAATATATTGTGACAACTTGTGAGAGGATTTGTTTAATGTTATCTTATGGTGTTCTGTTGAAACTTTCCAGTAGTGTGTCGGCATTGTCTGGGGATCATATTCGTTTGTAGTGGCCACAATCATTTTTATTGGTTGTCTGTTTGCTTTTTCGGCTACTTTTGAGTTTATATCATTGTTTACATCATGGTATGTTTCTGTATCAGAGGTAATTTTAGAGTTGGAAAAGTGGGTTAGTTGTGTGATGCTGTGTGTTGGTATATTTGCATGCGTGTTTGTGGAGAGTGAGATTTTTGGTTAGTGCCGTGGCCAATTCACGCATCACTAATAAGGACCTATTAGTGGCACATAATGTTGGATGTATGTTGGGTAGCTTCTGCACCAGGTCATGCAATGGGACCTTCATCCAGGTCCTTAGAAGTAAATTGATCCGCGTACTGGATTTCTGTTATTGTTAGGTATCAAACCCTGACGATGGTTGGCTCCCGAAACGCAAGACAAAGTTTTTTTTGTAGTTTCTTAGGGTCGTCCTACCTGTAGTCTCAATTTATCATATGCACGTAGTCACTTCATTCCCTCAGAACTAAAATGAAGCAGTTCAGCACTGCTTTCGGTCTCACAGAAGAATTAGGAGATTAAAAAAAAAAAGAAATAGTAGATTATATTTATATTGGGTTCACTCCTATCAACCAAATATTAAGGCTGCATGCTATGAAGTGCTCATGCTTGGTTTATTTAATAATGTTTTGAGATATAATCACATAATTTCAAAATTTACATTAAATAGTTGAAATAAGTTTAAAAAAAATAGTTAAAATAAACAGTTATAAGTGATAATAATTCTAAGTGAATTACGAACAACAACTCGTATTTGGCACTGCTTTTACTAACCGTTCAGGTGGGCGGGTTGCTTTTAATAATAGACTGTGAATATATATGAATGACAAAGATAGAATTAAGGACAAATTGTACCCCCATCTAGGATGATGGAGATTTTAAAACAATTGAGAATATATATCCTTAGTACATCAAGTTAGGAGCCAATCCCCTATCTCCACGTTACCGGCAAACTAGAATAAAAGAGTCTGCTATTTAATACCCATGCTCACAGATGTGGATACGAACATAGTTATATGCTAGTTTTGAAATACGTAACATAACAATTTTCTTAAAGTGTATTCATATGTTTTTATTACTATCTAAACTGATCGTTTGGCAGAACATAGTGTTAATTTGGTCAGCGTAGATGAGCCGTGGAAGAAACCGAGCCAGACAATGATCCGCTTGACTTACTGGCTAGACTCCATTATTTACATGAATAGTTCGTTCAGAGACAACTAGGTAGCTACACAGTCTGGCAAGCCAAAAATTCTAAAGATGAACTGAGACTTTAATAAATATTTTAGCAGCTGCTACAATATTACGATTAAGATATAGACGTAAGATATTTACGTATGCCATGCGGACTAAGTTATTATGTCTGGAAACCCGTCTGAGGGCATGGGGACAGAAAGTGTAGCTCGTCTAATCAGGTATGCCGGTGATGGAATTGTCGGGACTATTTTCTCGGCCAAGTGTACTGAGAGTGGTGCTTACTGGTTAATTTACCACGTTTTCCTACTAGCTGTATATATTTATAATTACCTACACCCTTAAAGTTATTCAATGTGGATATCCCGGATGGGAGGTAAGATATGGTGCTAGAATAAATATATACTAATATTCCAAGGATATAAAGTGTGTAAAATAGAAATAAGTGATTTAAGAAATGCGATTCTCTTTCTTTTTTGAAACTTTAGTTTAAAAGTCGGTAAATAATAGGGCAAATATTCCACGCTGAAAGTTTGGACACCCATGTTCCTAGGGCTGTCAATCCATGGAAAACCTGTTATGGATAACTAATAGAAAGTAAAGGTTTCACCGTTTTTTTTCGTCTACAGTAAAAAAAATCAAGCTATTTCTTCAGGGAGTGTTTTTAAAATGTTTAAAACAAGAATATCATGATATTAATAACCATGTTTTGTATTTGAACAAATATAGACTCATATTATTTCAGGTTTTAATCTCCAGGATAGGGAGAAAATCATATATATTAGCTATATTTATTTGTTTTCTCGTGAAGATTTCAACCAACATTATTCGAAGTACAGTATATGACGAACCATACAATGACTATATCACTCTGTTTTAGGTTTATTTAACCTATCCGCTCTGCATTCGCCTACTTGGACCTTAGTGTAAGGGCACATATATTTAATATGTGGTTATGAGGAGTGAATTCTCCGGACACTAATGGTAACACTGCCACATGGAAATAATGACCCCATGTAAAGAAAAACTGCCAAACAACACTAAGTTTGACGGAAATCTTTTGAAATATATGTTGTTTTTTTTAACTTTGATTGAAATTAGGACATTCATATAGTGTTTTAAGAAAATTAATACTTTCCCAATTTTTTACTATTCAGTAAAGTGTTCATCACTGATAAGTGACAATTATTTTAGATGTGTAAGGGATGCCACGTTTTAAAATCTTTTTTTTTCAAGCTATTTATTACTACCTAGTTTTATTAGGGTGAAGTTTAAGAGAGTAATAAAATATAGTTGCACCTAAAATAACATAGATGCAGAGTAAAAAACAATAAGATTGGCAGAAAAAAAAATTAGATGAAACAAGTCAGAATAAAATGTATTTGTTTTGATTCAGAAAAGGTTACACTAACAATGTATAAAAATACACTTTAGAGCCTCCTCTTGATTCTAATCAACTCATCACAATAGAAATTGGTTATCCCTGTTTAATATCGTTGAAAGTGTGTTGACCGAATAACAAATATCGTATCTGCTGGATCTTGAATAAACATTAGTTTAAGTGTCAGTAAACGGAAAACTAGATTATCAGTCCTCTTAGATAATTTCATCTATAAATCAACACATTGGATTGCAAAACTCAGAGAAGGCATGTTTGGTTGAGAGCCAGGAAAGTAATTAGGTAAATTTACTAATGAATTTTCTTTCACGCGGATACATTTTTCTGTAGAAGAGAGTAAGTCCAATACCTAAATTGTTATGTAAAGTGAACTTATTTGTGTTTCCTGGACAAATATACTTTGGAAGAAAAATATTAAACAGAGTTACACTTAGAAAATCCAATTATAGAATCACATTTTGCAAACATGGAACAAATGAATAATTGTTTATAACATTTTAATAAATTAGTTGTTAGACATAAAGATAGTTTAAGTTTTCATAACAGATTATGTTGCTTAATTATGCTATTACAAAATGATTTAAGTAAGTAATATAAGTTGATAATATAATTTTCTTTTGAAATAAAAAAAAAGATATTTTAATAGAACTAAATATTTGATTAAAATTAACATTACAAGTGACGATTTACACCGTTTTACCCAAAAGCACCTAGCAATATTTTTATTAATATCTTCATCAGCATTTTATCATATATCAAAAAAATGAATTTACTTCAATACAACACTGAACAAAAAATCATGAAATTCGAGGTATCAATAAATATAAGTTTTAAATAAAATAACTAAACCAAATTATAAAAAAATATTAACCGTTGAAGTAACGTTTTTATTTTAATCAAAAAGAAATTGTGAGTTAAAATCAAATGATTTATTTATCGGAAGGAACGTGAACAAGACTGCCAATATTGTATAGTCTGGTTTGCTCGGTGTAGTAAGTTTGGCAAAATCAGGGATTATCCTAGCTGTACTACATGGGTTGTTTAGAAAGATTTGGTCATAGGACGTTTGACGCCGTTGTTAAAACACTTGTTAATCCTACCTTGTGTTTTTATGTATTACCGAAACTTCTTGGGTTGAAAAATGACATTTTTCTTCCATCTCTGAAAGTTAATCAAACCAAAACTATGGGATCTACATCATACAAAATAATACAGATAATTATGATGTGTTTCAATAATACATTTCAAAACAAGGTTTATTTATAACTTTATTTTAAGTTGGTCTGGATAAGAAGTCCAATTAAAATAAACCCCACTGATATTCTACTTATATAATGAAAATAAATGGTACGGCGCACCGCACAGACGTTCTCTCTCTTTCTATAAACTCGTAAGATTTCTGAACGGAATAATGTAC
>CABFWB010007898.1:0-11996 GCA_902151455.1 Timema bartmani
GGTCACCAGGGCTTGTTAGTTAGTCTGAAGCTAGGTTTAAGAGTTCCCAGTGGTTTCACACCTTAATATTCACTATCACCATCACCTCATCTCATCAGGACATGGGAAGAGCCTCCACGGAAAGAATGTACGATTAGTATATTCGGGCGTTCCCTGGACAACGGTACCTAAGTACTGGCTAAGCTTTCCACAAACTGGGATATGAGTGATGTAACTCAGACGCGCAATAATAATTTTTTTTAAATTCTAAAATAACACTCATGTAGTAAAATGGTATCAAAATTGATAGAAACAATGTTTATAGTTTCTTAAAGTTTCTCCAATTGTATATTCATTAGAACATCTAGTTATGTAAGAACTCGAGAGGTTTGGGGCTACCAATATTGATAGCCTGGAGTTATAGAGTTATAACAGTCATTAATTGATAGATACTGCTGTAGACGCAAACTCACTTAATATAAAGTTATTATAAATTTTTAGAATACCAAAGAACTATGTGTTTGTTTACACCTCCCTTGATTCCCCCTCCTTTACCCTCCTCTTCCAATCATTAGCTTGGTCGATTTTATGAAGGGGGCTTACAGCTATACAGGAGTTTAATAGCGCTCAATCGCACGTTAGCTATCTGCATTATTTATTCATTTAACAAAATATTGTTTGAGATTATCTGTTCATGGTTCCATACAAGTTGGTCAAACAATTAGGAAACCATCAACACTCAGAGATGTAGTCTATTTAGTGAAGGAGTCATTTACACGCTTGTCCTAGTTTAATAACTTTAATTTGCCTGACTATCAAGAGTTTAGTACATTTTGTCACACTCTATAGCTAATGCGTGTGAGAAATTTTAGAAATATTGTTGAAAATTACAATGCGTTGAGTGCGTTTTTTTTAACCACTTCGGTGGCAGCGTGGTCTAACGCGCTACTTTTGTAGTAGGCTAGACTACCGATGACGGGGAGATCGAGGTACTAAACTCGGTCGGGTGTACTGAGGATGATTTTTCCAAAACGGGTTTCCACTCTCACTCCACGCAAATGCGCTTACACTTTCTTAAATATAACCTTCCTAATCCCAAAAACCATCAGCGTAATTAGTACATAAGTGTATAACCCGAACGGTTAGTAAGACGCGTTGGTCAAATAAATAAAAAATGTGTTTTTTGAAGATTTGTTTAGAAGCTAAGCGCGAATTTATTGCAAAATTGATTAAATTTCTGAGACAAATGCTGTGATTTTTGTTTAGTTTCTATTTTATATAATCACTAAATTCTATAATAAAGTAAATATCAAATATCTGATTCAGGCTACTTTTTTTACCACCACGTCCTACTAACCGTTCGGGTTCTACGCCTCTGTACTAATTACACTAATGGCTTAGGGATTATAAAGGTTTATTTGAGATGAAGTGCACCCGCATTTGAGTCGAAAGGGAGTGGAAAACCATTTAGGAAAAACCAGCCTCAGTGCACCCAACTGGCATCGAACCCCAAACTCCCCGTCTTGGGCAGTCTATCTCAACACGAGTGTAACGCGTTAGACCACTTGGCCCCCGAAGAGATTACTATCTTGCTATCTATTAAAAAACCTATTAAAAACATATTGTAGTTCCCAGTGGTTTTTAATTTACTTCTGAGAGATTGGTCTAATGGCTTAGGTCTTAACAGGTTTACAATGCTTTTATACAAATAAAATCTAGCCACTTCGATTACGGAGATACTTCACATGTGTTTTATAAATCTTTTTCTTTAAAATTATGGATGAAATACTAAACAATTTACAGTAAAACTTAAAAAAAATATATTCTTACGAATCTCAGACAGATTGAATGATGGAATGATTAAATTTTTTAGCAAAGGAATATCTAATTTGACTCGTACAATTAGTTCAGAACTTTAGTTCGAAAACATATTTATTAATGAATTTGACAGTGAATGACTTAAGCCAAATGCCTTGATTATGCTTGGTCTTCAAGACATTTACAAGGTCGTAAATTAAGGATCACTATCTTATAATATATGTTGGAAATGATAACGGTTTGCATTTAAGAAGTATCTTAGTACTTGGATAGTTGAATCAAGTGAACGTCTCATAGTCTCAGTATTCACTCCAACACTTGCTATAGTGATTTTTCACCTCATATGTTCTGGTGTAGCTGGTGTTCCTTGATACACGCTGTTTTTATATCCAACAAAAATATATAAAAGTTGAAGTATTAGATCAGATGAGTGATTTGCTCATTTAATCGATCCTCTAAGTCTTACCCAAATATTTGGATACATCATGTAGGTGCACCTCTTACATACCGCCCAATATGTTCTTTTTATCCACAGTGCTGATATGAAAATCAGACAAATATTAAATTCTACGTCTTGTGAAAAATAATTCACTAATGTACTGTTTATAAAACCTCCACGGTTTGCACCATTAAGTGTTTAATCAGTAAAATGAAGTCCAAATATGTTATCAACCATATTTCCTCATGACACATTTATAAATCATTAACATACTCCCGGAGGAACAAACTCTTAGGCCTGGTGGTGTAGTGCCATTTGGTTGGTATTCCAAAGCAGCACAACTGAATCAAGGTCCCCCAGTAATAAGGGAGCTCATGATCACACTCTGCAGTGCTAACGTAGTCACTAGGAATAAGGCTAAGCTGGAAAGTTTTCTGGCTATACATCGTGTAGATAGAATTCTGTTGGGAGAAACTCTCTTGCGCCCTATTTTGAGGTTCTCGTTGGCAATGATATTCTGTCATCAGAACGACTGAGCAGGGGATGTGATCTGGGGTGTGGCAGCAGTCTTTTTTCTGAAAGGACCTCGACCATCTCACCATCTCATTTCCCTTCAACACATGGAAGCATCGGCTATACTGATGACCTCAACTGGCCCAGTGCATCTCATTTCCATATAATTTCCTCCACACTGTCGTTTTCAACGGGCTACTAGAAAGCACAGGAGTGCGTTACTATGTGGAACCTTTCCCTTTTTAATTGGTAGTGACTACAACGCAAGGCCCCCGTCATGGGTCTTTATGCATGCACGCAGAAAAGTACTCCATGACTTCATAGATCAAAATGGTCTGGTGGTCCAAGGGCCCCTCTCCCCCACCCATTTCCCTTACAATCCTATCTATCACCCAGACATTCTTGACTTCGTTGTCACCAAAGGGATCAGACGTCGATTTGTTCTCAAGTCTCTAGCAGAGCTGGTCTTAAATCATACTCCCGTTCTTGTGAACCCTTGACGCGCGATGTCCTTCATAAAATCCCGAAAAACCTGACTTGGGACGCACTGACTAGGAGAGGTTTACAAATATGTTGAGAGAGAAGTTGGGACCCACCCCTAAATTTCGAATTCTACCATGGATCGACAAAGGTGTGGAATTCATAACTTCCGCCACTAAAGGAGTGCTTAAGCTTCGACAACAAGGCACCGTTCTAATAGGACGCTACAGGCTTCTTTGGACGATTATATCTTTTGGCACGTCCGGAAGAATAATTCGCTGAGGAAGCATTGAGCGACCTGGTAGACAAGGCCAACTGAAACCGCAAAGTCCACGTGGTTTGCTAGATAGCCCAAGAATACTGAAACATTGTCTGGGAGGATAAGATTGAGAGTATGTGCGTACAGGACCAATCTTTGTGGTAAATGATGAGGAACTTGATGTGGGTCTTTTCACCTAGGCCACATATTATCAGATAGAACGGAGAGGCCATCTCCAACAAGGAAAGAGTAATACCCATGCCAAGCACTTAGAGGCGCAATTTGTACCGAGTGACAACCCGAACCGACAGACGCGACAGAAATTTTGCAGACACTAGCCGCTCTAAGACTAAACAAAGCCCCCGGACTCAAAGGCATTAGAAACGTGGTCTTCATAGACCTGTCCTTGGAAGCAATCAATTTTTCATGGAGTTATTCAACGCCATCCTGCTCCTGGATCCCTTTTATTAGCTCTGGAAGCACACCAACGTCCTCTGATTTGATAAACTGGGTAAGGACCCGGCCCGGACTCTATCTTACCGACCACTAAGGGCCTGAAACGCTACATCTCATCAGCTGGTCCACCTTCTCAAGTAGGTAATGAGGAAGTTCAACAAGAACAGGCTGACATGTGCTGTCTTCCTTGACCTGGCAAATCCTTCTTTCGTGTCTAAAATGAAGGATTCCTTTTCAAACTCGTTTCCCTAGAAATTCCCATCTACCTAGTTAAGGTTGTGCAATATTATCTATATCACCGTGCATTCTATACAAGCTTTAGAAATGCCACATCCCAATTAAAATGCATTCGATCTTGCGTGCTTCAAGGCCCCGCGTAGGCCCTGTTCTCTTCATTCTGTATGTAAATGACATTCTAAAACTCCCAAGGCATCAGGCTGGCACTGTATACGGATGATACGGCTCTAGTAGCGGAGTCGTGAAGGGGATTACTGGTGTAGAAGAGTTTTCAGACTGACCTGACGCAATTTTAGAGGTGGATGACCACCTGGAGGACGAGTATCAACTTCGAGAATAACACAGGAGTGCTCTTCTTCACAGGGAAGATAAAACATTACACGATGGCCCCTCTACAGCTGTTTAAAGACCGTTTTAGGTGGGTGGACAGCTCTAAGTATCTGGGCCTTACGCTGGACACTAAAATGACCTGGGTACTACACTTGACTAACTTTACAAGTGCAAAGCGGAGGCTGGGGTGTCTAGGCCCACTGCTGAAATGTCGCAGTGCCCTGTCCACAAGAAATGGAATGACATTGAACAAGCAGTTGGTCAGGCCAATTCTCGTTTATGTTTGTCCTTCTTGGGGTCACATAGCAGACACATAAATGAGAAGGATGCAGGCATTCCATAACTGGTCCCTAAAGATCATTGTGAAGGCTTCCTGGTAAGTTTTCAACATGGCCCAGCACTGGGACTTGGAGAATCCTATCATTAAGGACCACATTCGCAGTCCTTTTACGACAAGTTGTCCGGTGTCACCATTTTTCTTTTCCAGGATCTTGGGAACTACTTCATTGACACAGGTGGGTGCCACAGACGTCTCAAAGCTCTTCTCGGGTAAGCGAGATGTGTAAAGAGTGGTCAGCAGGAGATTCTCACTCAGCCCCTATATAGTAATGTATCCACACACAACTTCAAAAGCCCTTATTGGGATTGCAATTTTTATCTTCCCTCTCCAATAATAATCTGTATTTTCTTTGTTTTTGAAACCCTCCTAGAATTCTAGAACACATCTCTTTAAATACGGTCAATAACATGATATAACCAATTGGTCAGTGCATTTTATAATTGGCTCTAGGAATTCAGTTCCACAAGCCTTAGAGAATAATAATGGCAGATGGCATTTGACACATACACACACACACTCCTTCTGCTGATTCCAAATGGCCTTCCTATGTCTCACTAGCTAACCGGAAGGCTACGAAAAATCATTACAATAACATCAACTCTATTGTCTTTCAATGTTCTCAATTATGGACACCATGTTGGCCTAACGGTGCCGTTGCGATCCCTCCCCACCCCTTTCGGCCCGGTTGGTCGCTGTGCAGTTGTCGGGCGCAGATTGCTAGTTGGGAGACTGGCCGTGGCCAGTGGAGAAGGGTGGGGAATCGCGAGGCACTGTGGCATTTCTTGAGGGAAAAGTGTGCCCATATTAAGGGAGAACACTTTGGATGGACAATAAACCAAGTGGGTCTCAAGACTCGGTGTTACTAAATAACAAATACACTAGTAAAGAGTGAATTTCAGCAAACACTATGTTTCTCTTGATATATTTTAGTAACCTCTGACATATTTGGTCCAAAAAAAGCAAGTGATTTGATAGGGTTTAGCTTACAAATCTAGTTTTGCTATTGATTTATTTAGTTTCTTTATATATGCTAATTTTATCCTTTTTTCTTTAAATTAAAACTACATACTTACTAGCTGAGTGATTACTGACTGAAAGATATAACCTAATGATTATAAGGCACACGAAAGAATTGATCTATTATTTATAAATGGTATTACTTTGATGGCACGGAGTTAAATGTTTCCCTTTCTATCAATTTAGTTATATGTTTACACATGTAAAACGATTCAAAGGAAACTATAAAACATGCAAGTCGTTCAGAGATGAAACGATTAAAAATTTGCATCGACGAAATAAATCTACACTTCCAACAATTGAAGGTACGGTGGTAATAAATAATTTAAGACCTACTACGACCTTGAATGTACCCTCATTATAGATTGTTAAACAAATATTATCAACCACTAATCTAATGAGGGTAAAAACTTGTAGCGTTCTAGAGAAAAAAAAAATCTTAAAATATCATCCATTCCCTCATGCCACAAATGAATAGTTTCAAAAACTTTCATTTTGTACAATACAACTTCTGTAGGAATAATTTTTACATATTGTTTCTGTTTAGGTGCTATGATGGATTATAAATATTTTTACTAAATTCTTAAAATATGTGGAGTTTAAATATAATATGGTTCAAGAAAGATGTATCAAAAGAATAGGATTAATTTTAAGGTCATCCTCACGAGTTAATATTTAAAGGTTTTACAGTTATACATTTCACAAATATTCCTAAAATTCCAAATTGTTAAAAGTACAGAAATTTTAGCTTTAATAGATTAAACCCAACCTCTAAGAGGCTTTCTGGTTGCGCCACTGCTAAGAATAGTGCCTGGTCACACACATATATATATATATACGTATAGGTTTATATACATGTATATGTGCATGTAATATATAAAGTATGTATGTATATTTTTATCTATTTATATATTTATTTGATATAATGTATAAATACTATATATATATATATATATAGTGCTCTGCTGGGTTGGTTGCCTTACCTCCTACAGGTAATGAATGCAATGGGCAACGGTATACTGGGCGGCAAGGCAGTCTCTATATTAGGGATACTGTTTTGTAGGAACAGTGCAAGCGTGCTCACTGCTCAGTGTAAGACTGAGCAACAATTGTACTTGTAGTATACAGGCTAAAATGTGCCAACACCGATCGGTGTAGCATATTTACCAAAGCAAGGGAATACTGATGTGGGTGCAGGTACGATCAAGGCATGCAATCAGGTCTACTCTAAGCTAATTACTCATAAAAAATGTGCACTATTAATTAGCGTCGGATGACCAAAGCTACGATGCGCAGCCGAGATTTAGACTGAAGGGCCAATCTGTTAACAAGCTGACGATAGCAAGGTATTTTGGAACGTGAAATGTAAGAGAAGAGTGTGATAAAGAGAATGAACTGTTAGAGGAAATAATTGAAAGAAGAATTAATATTTTATATATATGGAAGCTAAAATGGTATTTTTTTATGACGAGTGATGATAGCGTGGCACTGTAGTCAGGTGAGGATTAATGGGTAAGGGGAGGTAAGGGAATAGGCTTAATCCTAAGCCCAACCAATAAGTTTATTGCGAGAAGGTATGAGTTTTTGCTATCTAGACATCTATGGGTATGTATGAAAATAGGCTTTTGTAGAAATATGTTAGTTACTGATTACGCTCAGGTAAAGGGTGAAGACAAGAATCTTTGGAATGAGTTCAATGAAGTCTTGAATGCATGTGAACCGGGTGAAAGAATTATTGTGCTAGGAGATGTGACTGTATGGGTGGGTACCCAAATAAAAAATTGAGAGAGTGTGTTAGGAAGGAATGATGAGGACAGAGTAGACGAGAATGAGTGAGTCAGTCTATATTTAAGGAAAGGTTTATTTGTGTCGAATTCATGGTTTAAACACAAATATACGAGTATTTAGTTGTATACATGGTTTATGGGTTATTCGAGAACGATGATTGTGTTTGTGGTGTATGATGAAGGACTTTGATATTTGGTAAAGAATATAAATGCTGTGTGTGGAGCTGAATGTGGAACAGATCACTTCCTAGGGATCTCAGTAGCTGAATTAGTTTAAAAAAAATTGTGAGGAAACAGCGTAGGAGTACTAAAAAAAGTAATAGGTAATGTGGAAATATTTAAAGTAAATACTGTGAAAGCTAAATATTAAAGATACTTAGCGAAAAATTAACTTTACAATAGCATGAATAGAGTGTCAAAATAAATGCTGCAAAAGATGTGTGTAGAGTTGCAGTGGTGGGAAACTTAAAAAGAGATTCATGGTGGAATGAACAGCTGAAATAAACTGTGTGCGAAAAGAAAAAATGTGCGAATGAATGATTGCTGTGAAGATTGAAATATAACATAGGGGGTTGTGGAACATATACAAAAAGAAAAAGATGAATACATAGAAAGTAGTAAAGGAGAGAAAGAAGCGAATGAGATTAAAAGAAGGAGAAAGGATGCAGAATGATTCTGAAGAAAATAACAAGTTGTTTTGGATGTGGGTAAAGCGAACGAGACAAGGATGTGAAGTGTGGGTTTTCAGTAAAAACACAAGCACAAGAAGAATGCGATTGAAATGAGATGTCAAATAAATGTATGTGGAAAAACTCGTATGGATAGAGTAAGTAAGCAATGGTTGCTGAAGAAGTGGGGTTTTAAACAGAATCCAATTGGTCAATGTGAAAGCTATGCTCATCACAGATATTCAATAACTGTTGATATCAGCATGTGAAGAAAATTTAAATTTATATTTGTACTGAAGTAATATTTTATTTATTTTGGCCGGAAAAATGTTTTGATATATAAGCTACTGAAACACTCATTTTTTTACATACCCGCCATAAGAGTTTTAAGAATGAAAGAGCATGTTTGACTCGGTGTATGGATGTTGTTGAGGCGAAGGGAGTATGCAATTATAGGTAAGTGTGTAAAAAAAGAGTGAGGATGGATTAAGTACGCTGTTGTTGTTTTTGAGCGATATGCACAGTTTCGTGCCTGCCCCAGAAGGGAACGGCATGATAGGTTATGTATGTATATAATGTATGTATTATATAATATACATAGTATATAGTTTTTATATAATGTGAATATAATATAAAATGCATACTCTATTATAACATAAATATATACACATTAACTATATCATAATATAATACATATGATATATATTTACATTATATAGGGCCTAAATAATATATATACTATATAGGGGCTTTATAACACATATAATATATAAAATTATGGTAAAACATGATAACATACAATACAATATATCTAAACATAATACAATGCTTGGCAATACAATACAAACCATATATAATCAATATCATAATATAATACATATGATATATATGTACATTATATAGGGCCTAAATAAATATATATATACTATATAGGGGCTAAATAACACATATAATACATATAATTATGGTAAAACATGATAAAATACAATAAAATATATCTAAACATAATACAAACCATATATAATCAATATCATAATATAATACATATGATATATATGTACATTATATACGGCCTAAATAATATATATACTATATAGGGGCTATATAACACATATAATATATATAATTATGGTAAAACCTGATAAAATACAATACAATATATCTAAACATAATACAATGCTAAGCAATACAATTCAAACCATATATAATCAATATCATAATATAATACATATGATATATATGTACATTATAAGGGCCTAATTAATATATATACTATATATAATTATGGTAAAACATGATAAAATACAATACAATATATCTAAACATAATACAATGCTAAGCAATACAATACAAACCATATATAATCAATATCATAATATAATACATATGATATATATGTACATTATATAGGGCCTAAATAATATAAATACTATATAGGGGCTATATAACACATATACTATATATAATTATGGTAAAACATGATAAAATACAATACAATATATCTAAACATAATACAATGCTAAGCAATACAATACAAACCATGTATAATCAATATCATAATATAATATATATGATATATATGTACATTATATAGGGTCTAAATAATATATATACTATATAGGGGCTATATAACACATATAATATATATAATTATGGTAAAACATGATAAAATACATTACAATATACCTAAACATAATACAATGCTAAGCAATACAATACAAACCATATATAATCAATATAATAATATAATACATATGATATATATGTACATTTTAAGGGTCTAAATAATATATATACTATATAGGGGCTATATAACACATATAATATATATATAATTATGGGTAAACATGATAAAATACAATACAATATATCTAAACATAATACAAATCATATATAATCAATATCATAGTATAATACATATGATATATATGTACATTATATATGGCCTAAATAATATAAATACTATATAGGGGCTATATAACACATATAATATATATAATTATGGTAAAACATGATAAAATATAATTCAATATATCTAAACATTATACAATGCTAAAAAATACAATACAAACCATATATAATCAATATTGTTAAACAACTGTTGGTTAGAGACACACCAGACTTGAAACTTTGATTATTATTCGATTATCGGAATACGTCATCAGTTTACAGGATTCAAAATAAGAGAAAAATAATTTAAGGACCTAATTGTTGGACAAATGATACTGTGTTGTTCAAAATAAACAATTATATCACCATAATAAAATTTAAAACAAAGTAAATTTAAACGAAAGTTTCAAGCTATATTTATTTCAAAGTTTATAAATGTCATAAAGTTATTGTATATAAAAACATACTTAAGTTACTTCTTCCTTTCCATCTCTACAGAGCCCCAAGTAATCTTCTTCCAGTCATTCTTATTTCAAGACGCTGTTCCGCTCGCTTTCTGATACAATATCTATTTGACACTGATACATATACTTCCGGTTCTTGGCATTATACTGTTATTATGACTATTTTTTTAGGGCATTCAGGACAAATAATATTAACTTGCTATGTGTATGTGACAAAAGAAGAAAAGAAATAGAGCAGATGGAGTAAAAATACTTAAAACACAAAACTATTTATGTTATCTCCTTTTCATTGCTAACTCAAGTTAATACTGAATTATATCAAGTCAAATAAAACCTATAAGAACATAAATGTTATCGTCAATTTCAAGAAACAAATATCACCGTCAAGACCAACTCTGTTCGTGTGGACACATAAATAAATTTAAATTTTAAGTTTATTTTTGACTTTCATTATTTATTATAAGTAATTTAGGATGTTGGATGCAAATCACTTCAAACTAATACTTCAGTACTAAAGTTATAATAATACTTATAATAGCATTCAAATAAAAGCCACTGTAGGAACCAAATAATAGTCAATATCAATAAACATCTTTGAGAGACTTATATGACTAAAAATTAAAACGTAGGTGCACACTGATTCGTTCTGAAATGTATTTTTTTTTCCTAGAAAACTCCTGATTTTGGCAAATATAGCTTGTAAATACAACTTCTCTAAAAAACATTACAACTCAAGGATGAAGTATCTTGTGCAAGCGATGTTTAATTCGAAATATTATTTTCTCTCATTTAAAAAAAGAATAGCTTTTAGAAATATGGGAAATTGGGACCAGTTACAATTCTGTTTTGAAAATGTTTAAATATGAAAAATACATTGATACAAAATTCACAGCAATGTTTTTATACACAAACATCCTTTGTCTAAAGTTTCCATATTTAATAAAATATCTATTTCAAACACGTTCCTCACAAATAATGTTAAAGCTGTTAAAGTCGAGCTGTAACAACGTGCTCCGGCAAGGGGCTAGTTGTTAAAGGCAAGGGGAAAGTTGTTAAAGGCAAGGGGTAAGTTTTTAAAGGCAAGGGGCAAGTTGTTAAAGGCAAGGGGTAAGTTTTTAAAGGCAAGGGGCAAGTTGTTAAAGGCAAGGGGCAAGTTGTTGAAGGCAAGGGGCTAGTTGTTAAAGGCAAGGGGCAAGTTGTTAAAGGCAAGGCGCTAGTTGTTAAAGGCAAGGGTCAAGTTGTTAAAGGCAAGGGGCAAGTTGCTAAAGGTAAGGGGCTAGTTGTTAAAGGCAAGGGGCAAGTTGTTAAAGGCAAGGGGC
>CABFWB010007899.1:5417-21261 GCA_902151455.1 Timema bartmani
TAAAATTAAGGGTAGTTTACTGAAGGGCAAAAAGAGAAAAAGTCGATTTTCTCAAAATCTGCTCTAACGATTTTGATTAAATTTAATTTACAAACATTAATAAATATTCCAAACAAAATGGCTACTCTCAATATTTCGGCAAAATGGCTTTAAGGGCTCCGGTCTGATGCGTAGATTAACATTTTTTATAATATCTCCGAAACTATTTGAGATATGAAATTACTTAGCATTACAAATATGTATATATATTTATAATACAAATATTTTATTCGAAACATATTTTTATAAAATCAATAACTTTCAATCTATACGCAATTATATGAATTTTTTAACTTTTTGGACATTAAAGTTTAAGTATTGCGACCGTAAAAAAAACTAACCTGAAATGTTGATGGATGTCGACGTCTCATGTGGAGAAAAGTGGAAAACAATTTAGGAAAACACGCTTCAGTCGCCGTATAGTCTAAGGGTGCTACTATCACAATAGAATGGACTACTGAAGATGGGGAGATCGGGGTTCGATGACGGTCAGGTGTATTGAGGGTGGCTATTAAGGTCACCGGACCTCACAAAACTCGATTTTTTTTCCTTGTGGTGTCACCTCAAAGTAAGTTTGTACCAAGTTGATGACTCACCCGTCGCCCGATGACATAGTGACACGAATCCATGCGGCTGTCACGACAGTTGACGTCAACATATTTCCCCGCGCTCACACCGAATTCATACGCCGTTTGGAGTAATGCATAGCCATGCGAGTATCAGCCTTCGAATACCTACTGTGAACTAACATATACGTTTGATGTAAGTTTCGGGTACAGGGCTGCCCGTCTAACTTTAATGTAGTTTTTCTCAAAAGGTATAGGAAGAACGGATTCTTTGTTAAGGGTTTTCAACTTATATTTACCCACCTAATCATGTAGTATTACTCACATCCGTGAATTACTACTCATCCTGTGCATGTACACCTGCACTACACCCTACTACCCTACCAAGATTCGAGCCCCGATCTCCACGTCATTGACTAATCCAGTATATTGCGAGGGCGACGCCTTAGACCATTCTACCAACTAAGTGAGTTATACGTAGTTTTGACCTTTCTTCCGGCGAGTTCAATGAAACTCGTCAAACAAAAGGTCTCGTTGCGTTATCAATTTATCTTAACAAACACAAACAACCTTTGTCGAGTTAAAAGGGATTAGTTTCTTGTTTTCTTATTTATTCAACCCACTCCATTGCTATGTGCTACCCCTGGCAAGTAGGCACGAGACCAAGCATATCGCAAGCCACCATGTTACATGCAGCGCAGATAAATATTTGTAACGGTTATATGTGATAGGCTTCAGCTTGGAAGGCAAGTTTATAAAATACGCAAATATTTTGTTATGATCAACACTGATAACCTCTTTCTATACTATTAGTGCTATTCTGTGGCTATTAATAATATGAATCAAATGGAACAGCTGCAGATAGCACTACCTACTTTATGTATGGATACATCAAAGTAGATCTAGTAGCTTTTGTGACTGTCGGACAGTATTCTTCATTCCTAGATAGGATAAGTGTTACCCGTGGAGTGAGACGGGCTCTTAAGACGTCTGGTTCAAGCTGTATTACTTACCTAGTTTAGGTGCTATCCATGGAGTGAGACGGGCTCTTAAGGCGTCTGGTTCAAGCTGTATTACTTACCTAGTTTAGGTATTATCCGTGGAGTGATATGGGCTCTTAAAGGCGAGATCAATGGTGTTTTTTTCCACACGTTTTATATGTACACCTAGCCATGGGGAAACTACGCTTGTGCGTGCTTTGAGCTAATTAAGACTCGATATTGATTAACGTTAAAGTCCCATATCCCAAAATAAGCGCTCGCATTGTGTTTCACAAATCTATTTTTTTTTTGCGCAAATGGAGCATTAGTAAGTACTTTCTTTCTTTATTTTATTCCTACCACGTCTTTTTTTTAACTTCTAGGTCATTAGTGTTTAAATTACGATTATGACCCACTACGGTGGTCGAATGCTCTGACGCGCTATTCTCGCAGTAGACTAGACTGCCGATGACGGGTAGATCGAGGTTCGAATCTCAGTCGTGTGTACTAAGGGTGGTTTTATATAAATGTTTTTTCACTCTTACTCTCCGCAAATTCTAGTACATTTCCTCTAAATCCAACCTTACTTAGCCCTAGCACATTAGTGTGATTAGTACTTATGCGTCTAGCCCGAACGGGTAGTTATACACAGTGCTAACAATGCAGCTACCCTGATAAAGTAGGTATGAATAAGGTAGAATTTAATTGAAATGTACCCTAATTTTCTTCAGTAGCCCGACATTTAGCACACGTGTCTATCGATGCCTGTATTTGTTCATGTCGATATAGGAACCGATCCCATCAACACAAAAACTCAAACTCTACTTTTTTAAACATTAAAATTTTAAGCTTGGATAAAAATATTTCTATGTTAAAATCATAAGTTTAATGGACACTTCATTTACCCTGTAAGGTAGTGAACTTACCTTACATTATTCCATTATGGTATAGATTATAAGATAGGGTCATAGTTTGGTCCGTCAAGGAAAGAATGTTACCTTTTACGGTAAGGGGAGTGTACATTTTATTAATAAATTTCAATTGGGTAGGGCGAATATAAATTTAAACTAAACACAGCATTAAGAAAATAATAAACGCTTCCTAAGAAAACTCAACTCTAAATTAAATTAAATTTAATTTATTTGAGGTATTTTACGTGCCCTTTCTAAACCGACTGATTATATAAGAACATGACAAATAAACCGACTTAGATCTAGAACAGACACAACATCTAGTCCCCGGCCGTTAATTCATCACTGTGAAGGTGACCTGGTGGTCTAGGGGTAAGGTGTCAGACTTCTGTGCTGGGGATCCGGGGTTCAATCCTTGGTCCCGGCACAGATATATCTGATTGCTAAACCCTTCCTTCATCTCTGACAAGACGTGTATTAATCACAACTTGTGAATGTGAGGAATGCCAGGCCTCCACCGTGGTTCGGATTCCACGTTAAGCTGTAGGTCCTCCATTTCATCTCACAATCACTCTACCATTACACATTAGCGTAAGTGCGTATAGCCCGAACTGGTAGTAAGAAGCGGTGCTAATAATAATAATAATAATAATAATAATAATAATAATAATAATAATAATAATAATAATAGTAAAAATCTCTGTGAAAGGGGAAACCCACATTTCACCGATGATAATTTTTCCTCCGAACACGGGAATAATCGCTCAGTATTTACAGACACGTTACCAACTGACCTAAAGTGTCAGAGCTCAACTCTAAACATCCTTAAGTATAAAAGTGTAATTTAAGTTTGAATCCATTACCTTTTATCTTGTAGTCATACTCAACATCTACTCATCCCTTTCATATTGAAAAATATTGCACGTTAATTATGTCTTTTTACTTTCTCTCCAAGCCTCGAGGATAAAATATTGTGATCATAAAAAAGATCGAACTCAAGATCTTGATAAATGTCGATGTTTCATTACCCCCTAAAACTAAAACAGTTATTTTCGCAAATCCATCTGCCTGTATCTCTGGCTAAAGCCGAAACTATTTTACCGATTGGGATAAAACTTGGTGTCTGGGGGCTTTCATAAGTTCCACCCGAAGGGTTTTTGGTATTAGATTTGTAACCCTAAATTTAAGGGTAGTTCACTGAAGGGCAAAAAGATAAAAATCGATTTTATCAAAATTCGTTCTAAAAATTGTGTTTACATTTTATATCTAGACACTGTTTATCATTATAAACCGGATGGAAATTCTCATTTTATCATGAAAATGACTTTGATGATGGTACCTTACGTGGGGGAAATTTTCCAATTTTCATAATTTCTACGCAACTATTTTAGATAAGAAATAACATATCATTGTAAGGTTTAGTAGGCCTACTATTAAAGATAAAGATCTTTTACTCGTATTTGAAACATATTTTTCTAGAATCAATAATTTCTGAGCTATAAGCAAATGAACCTATTCTTTAATTAAGTTCTTTGAAAGTTAATTTGATTATTATGTTTTTTGGTGGACAAAGATGTTTCTCTTTTCTCAATTTTTCTGTAACGGTGTTCCTGGTTCCAAATGCCACAGAGTATCCAAGTAACAGTTTATATTATTTCATTTATGAACTTTGGGGTATTGTTTACAACAATTCATAGAACTATTATTTCGTATTGTATTCACGGTTTTATTTAATAGTATATACTATTTTATCTAGCGAATTAAATAAAAACATATTAAATGCCAAAGTAAAATATATACATTTCAACGGATCTACCAGAGTTTGTTTTTAATTAAATAACAAACGACCAAATAGAAAAACAGATTATATTGTTTTCAAATATCTCTTGAGTTTTAAAATACTCCATTAATTTGTATATATGGTTCCATTCTGGTAGGTGGTGTATATCTGATCCCAGAATGCCATTCGATCTTTGAGAAGGTCCTGCTGTAGACTCAAGTCTGTGTCTATCTGGAGATAATAGCGGGTATCATTCGTGGCAGGAAGCCAAGATATTCCTTCTCCAGGACTGGGATTCCTAACGAAATAAAAACACAAATGAATTGTACGAGAAAAAAGAGGGACAGTCACATTTCCAGGAAAACAACTTTTATATCTTAAACTTAATAAGAAAGCCGGTAAATACTTAATTTAAAAATATTTTAATATGACAGAGATATTTCTTAACCATAATCTAAAGTGCATTTTAAAAATCTTATGACTGTCTAACAGATGGCAGCCCTAAATTAATTCGAGCTAAAATTGAAATTTCCCCTTATTTCCCTTGTATTCTTCAAATATATATGTAAATGTGCAGCTATGTTAATATATAAATATATATCTTACAAACATAGATGCACAGTTTCAGACGATACAGTGGCTAGACTAAACAATTTTTATTGTATTTTTATTTGAATTACTTAACGTATACTTTCTGAACTGACTGAATATATCATCACACGATTTCTAAACTAAATTAAAATCTAGAACATACACGATATCCAGCCCCTCGGCCGGTGATTAATTACTGTGAGGGGAACAGGCATTTCACCGATGATATATTTTTTGACCATGCCGAGAATAAAACCAGGAACTCTTAGCTCAATAGGCAGACGCGCTATCGATTGTGTTTAGTTATAGAACTAGACTAGACTAGAAGTAGTTAAACTAAGCAAGAGAGTAGAATGGGTTTTTTTCTTAAGAAGGGGCCTCTTAGAAGATGACCTAATATGTCGATGTATTTTTATATAACTATAAATTTATTTTGGCCAAAAATAGGTTGCTGTTATAAAAATTACATGAATACTCCTAATGGTAAGTTTTTATTTTTTACCCATCATGCTTTCTCCTTTATTTATACAGAATAGTTATGGTTAAATTACTTTAGCCTAATTTTTCCTCTTTCTAGGTTCTTAGATTTAAGACCATACAATATTATGAGCGAGCAAAATTCGACAGCAGACACCTATCAAACAAAACAGTTACCAATTTCAAACCAGATGCTGAGATAGTGGCGCGCCTCACGTCCACTTTATCAACCATTCAAAGCAGAGCTGGTTTGGTGTCACTGGCTCGCTCAATACCATAAGAAGTATATTTTTTTAACAAAGACTTGCACAACTGTGACTTGAAAAGTCAAATTTTCATAGAAAAGGCATTTTATAAAATACAAAAAAAAATGTTTTTGGTCAACATGGATGATATTTTATTATATTAGTATTGTTATTTCATAAGTATTGATGATATCTATCAAAAGTGACAGCTGAAGATCACAAGACTTGATGTATGGATACGATAAAGTCTATTTTCTTTTCTAGCTCTCAAATAAATTCCTTCTTATGAGAATTGGACTATACCTATTTATTAGTGTACTTTCGTGTTAGGGGGAAAATCTCCCAATACACCCGACCAAGTCTCGAACTACAGCTTCCTCGTCCTCAGCAAACCAGACTGCCTGACGTTTAGTCCACGCGCCCACAGCTACAGATAAGAAAACAGCATATGTTCGCATCGTCGCGTGGGAGTGACTATATTGATTTAAATAATTTAATAAATGGTAAAATTCTAAACACGTCTCCAGCTTTCCGCCTTAAACATTAAAGCACTGTAGAATAAAATCGCAGTGTTAATTCAAACACTAGAATAACTCGACGAGGTAAAGTTGTTTGGTTTTTTTTTTTGCATGGGCCATTAATTTATATTTTAATAATATTAGCTACATTTTCATTTAGTGCGACCGCTTGGATTTAAATCTACATGCAACCTTCGTTCGCCCTGTAACAAGCTTACCCTGCATTATTCCACTATGGTGTAGGTTATAACCTAGGGTCATAGTGTAATAAGTTAAGGTAATACTGCTACCTTCCTATGTTCCACTACGTTGTTTATAAGATAGGCTCATATTGTCATTAGTCAAGGTAATACTGCTACCTTGCTTGGTTCCACTATGGTGTAGGTTATAACCTAGGGCCATAGTGTAATAAGTTAAGGTAATACTGCTACCTTCCTATGTTCCACTATGTTGTTTATAAAATAGGGTCATATTGTCATTAGTCAAGGTAAGACTGCTACCTTGCTTGGTTATCACTATGTTGTAGTTTATAAGATAGGGCCATAGTGTAATAATTTAATCTAATACTGCTACCTTGCTTGGTTCCACTATAGTGTAGTCTATAAGATAGTGTCATAGTGTCATTATTCAAGGTAAGACTGTTACCTTGCTTGGTTTCACTATGGTGTAGTTAATAAGATAGGGCCATAGTGTAATAATTTAAGCTAAAACTGCTACCTTGCTTGGTTCCACTATAGTGTAGTTTATAAGATATTGTCATAGTGTCATTAGTCAAGGTAAGACTGTTACACTTGCTTGGTTTCACTATGGTGTAGTTTATAAGATAGGGCCATAGTGTAATAATTAAAGCTAATACTGCTACCTTGTTTGGTTCCACTATAGTGTAGTTTATAAGATATTGTCATAGTGTCATTAGTCAAGGTAAGATTGTTACCTTGCTTGGTTTCACTATGGTGTAGGTTATAAACTAGGGTCATAGTGTAATCTGTCAAGGTGAGACTTTCAGGGTGAACGGAGTGTACATTTTGAGAAGATTCTATTAGAGAAGGTGGGTGAAATGACCCTTGGCTTCCCGGGAAAATGGACTTAATCATGAGTAGCAATAAAAAATAAGGTATGGATGGAGTTAGATGTGGTTTGGGAAGCCAGAGTTTGAACACTGACCGAGTTATTTTTGGTATAATTTTACAATACTGTAGCTTTCCCCCCATCGAGCTAGGTGAAGTCTTAAGTGTTTCCTTAATATTCATCCTTCTCATCCCATTACCATAGATTAAAGAGTTTACAATCCTAATTTTATATGCACTAAAGCGTCAAAAGATTTAATTTACTCACAAAAACTGGGAAGAATGTATGCTTCTAAAGTTTTATTGAATATTTTTAATTTAATAATAATAATGGATCAATACTAATATAGTTATAGCTACCGTCATGTATTATAGTTACTCCCATTGGTGGACACGCAGACCATGGTGTCATGCTACTCTGATCTCGTTTGCCAATGATGGAGAGGTCAGGATTGTAATCCGTTCGGGTGTACTGAGATTAATTAATGTGTCCTGATTTCCCCCCCACTTACCCTTTAAGGCAAATGTGGATACACTTCGTCTAAAATAGTATATTTACTATATCCCTAATTTGATGGTGTAGTTAAATGTGTAAAGTTCAGGTGAATAATGAAACACTCAGCAAAAAAAAAATTAAGAGCAATAAAATATCGGTAGAAACAATAATTTCACTTGGAGTGGGGATCGAGGAAACGTGAGAAGAGGTAAGTGTTTTTACTGTTGTTTTAGACAAACATATAGTTTCAGTAGAAACATGAGTTTAAATTTATTCACTTAGTGTTATTAAAAGTTGTTGAATATTTACCAATGGCAACGCGGAATTCAATAAGGATATTTTCTCTTAGTTTAAAAAGTTTTTTTATCAAATACCGCGATTCTCATCATAAATATTGAGGAACTGTTGATATCACCTGTGTAAAAAATTAAACTAAACATATCTTCTGAAGCAATATTTTATTTATTTTTTCTAAGTAAATTTTGTTTCATAAAAACTACAAAACAATAACCTACGTATTCACTTCCAACTCCTCCACCACACTCCCTTAACATCGCTCTTTAAGACTCTCGGATGTTACCCTTGTGTATGTTTAGAGGCCCCATTTTGTAACTTACCCCGTCTTGACGAAGTTGGTCCACATGGAGACCATCCTGTGTGAAGTGGTCAACTCGGGGGAATCTTCAGCCAAGTCAAGGTTGAACTGCGAGCAGAGGAAGATGTAGCACACCTCGTCCGAATGACCTCCTCCTGGTCATGGTCAGACAACAGGACAACTTATGTTATCTTTTGAACAGGGAAAATAAAACTACGGGTGTGTCGGGAACAGTATTAATAGTGTTCCTGTGAACCAACAGTAGACCTCGTTACCTCCATGTTCTTATCATTACTACAATCTTACCAGTAGTTTTGTGAATACTAGAGCTCGTTCCCTCCATGTTATAATAGTTACTACAGTCCTAATAGTAGTTCTGTGTATACTAGACCTCGTTCCCTCTATGTTCTTATCATTACTACACTCTTACCAGTAGTTCTGTGAATACTAGAGCTCGTTCCCTTCATGTTATAATAGTTACTACAGTCCTAATAGTAGTTCTGTGAACANTTCTGTGAACAGTAGACCTCGTTCCCTCCATGTTCTTATCATTATTACACTCTTACCAATAGTTCTGTGAATACTATAGCTCGTTCACTCCATGTTATAATAGTTACTACAGTCCTACTAGTAGTTCTGTGAACAGTAGACCTCGTTCCCTCCATGTTCTTATCATTATTACACTCTTACCAATAGTTCTGTGAATACTATAGCTCGTTCACTCCATGTTATAATAGTTACTACAGTCCTACTAGTAGTTCTGTGAACAGTAGACCTCGTTCCCTCCATGTTCTTATCATTATTACACTCTTACCAATAGTTCTGTGAATACTATAGCTCGTTCACTCCATGTTATAATAGTTACTACAGTCCTACTAGTAGTTCTGTGAACAGTAGACCTCGTTCCCTCCATGTTCTTATCATTATTACACTCTTACCAATAGTTCTGTGAATACTATAGCTCGTTCACTCCATGTTATAATAGTTACTACAGTCCTACTAGTAGTTCTGTGAACAGTAGACCTCGTTCCCTCCATGTTCTTATCATTATTACACTCTTACCAATAGTTCTGTGAATACTATAGCTCGTTCACTCCATGTTATAATAGTTACTACAGTCCTACTAGTAGTTCTGTGAACAGTAGACCTCGTTCCCTCCATGTTCTTATCATTATTACACTCTTACCAATAGTTCTGTGAATACTATAGCTCGTTCACTCCATGTTATAATAGTTACTACAGTCCTACTAGTAGTTCTGTGAACAGTAGACCTCGTTCCCTCCATGTTCTTATCATTATTACACTCTTACCAATAGTTCTGTGAATACTATAGCTCGTTCACTCCATGTTATAATAGTTACTACAGTCCTACTAGTAGTTCTGTGAACAGTAGACCTCGTTCCCTCCATGTTCTTATCATTATTACACTCTTACCAATAGTTCTGTGAATACTATAGCTCGTTCACTCCATGTTATAATAGTTACTACAGTCCTACTAGTAGTTCTGTGAACAGTAGACCTCGTTCCCTCCATGTTCTTATCATTATTACACTCTTACCAATAGTTCTGTGAATACTATAGCTCGTTCACTCCATGTTATAATAGTTACTACAGTCCTACTAGTAGTTCTGTGATCAATAGTTCTCGCTCCCTGACTTTTATTATCATTACTACAGTCTTAACATTTCTTTTTTAATTATTTCAAGTTTATATTTGTCCTATAATTTATCTTTGTATATCAAGTTTAAATATATTTCTTCATTTATCAACTTTAAATATCTCATATGATTTATATTTGTATTTAAAGTTAGAATATCCTTTTTATTATTCCAAGTTGACTATCTATTTGAATTTCTCTTTGAACTTCAAGTTGAGATATCTCGCATAAGTTATCTTTGTTTTCCGGTCCACGGTCACTTGACAGGAGGACTACATCAGATGAAAGAGCTGTGAGTATATATTAATTTGACACCCCCATTATTTTCGCTTTATATTAGGTTAGGCTTGCTTAGTTTAGGGTAGGCTAGGTTAGGTTAAGTTAAACTAGGTTATGTTTGGCTAAGCTTGGTTAAGATAACAATATATTGTGTCATACTATCCATCACGTGCTGTTTTTCGCTCAGCTTAAGAAAAACATTTACAACCATCCTAAATGGAGCGTCACAACAGTCGGGGACGAGTTAGTTTAACAGTACGCCTTGCTTACAGTTCCAAAGAAGGAACTCGTGTCCCAACTGTAATGTAGGATTATCGTGAACCTTTTAACCGCATGTCATTATTACAAGCATACGTAGACCAACTGTAATACGCCCAGTTGGGAATAAAACAAATTAATATAATACTCAATAGTACATCATCAGGGTCATCCAGAAGGGGAGGGGAGGCAAACGGTTCAGTTTGCCCCAAGCCCCCATTTGGTCGGGGCTTGGGGATTAATCACTCAAACATTTTCCCTTTAGAGTAGTAAATGCATTTGTTTTATTACGTTACTACTTTCCTAACCCTAAATGTTTATCTTACTACATTAGTCCAACAGCAGAGTATTTTGTGGTAGGGTACCAAACGGCACTTGTCGGCGGTTGGTGGTTGCAAATAGAAAGGAAGTGAAAGCTAAATCTATTTTACTTCAGGAACTGGTTAAGGGGTAGCGTAGGAATAGAATAGGTCTCTGCCAGTCCTTTCAGATAAGTACTGCTCAACACTTAGCTGTGGTAGTGCTGTGCTGTGTGTCTTGTGTTGAGGATTGTTTGTGCAAGTATATTAGTTTAAATTTTATACTGTGAGATTATTAAATTGTTGGGGAACTAAGGAAAGAGTCATAAGGTTAGTATCATATTGGTATATTTTACTTTATGGTAAGTAAATATATAAGTTCACCCTAAAATCAAGGACGTAGACAGGACAAAATTGAGGGGAAGGTAAGGAGGGGCAACGTTTGGAGGTGAAGAAAATTTTAAAATATTATAGCATTAATTTAGGGCAGCGCACATACATTAGATCTTTGTTGTACCCATGCTATGGAAATCAGTGCAGTACTCCTGCAATGTCCTGAAACTCTACCATGTATTCGCTCTTAGCTCTTCAAGATAGAAAATTATAAAAAACACAGCAAATATCTCTTTTCACTCTGTATAAAAAACACTAGGGGGAGCACGAGGGTCGACTCTTTTCGTCCACTGATAAAAAAAATTCACAGAGCTGTGGTCGCTTCTTTGATTATAATTGAAGAGGTGCTTCATCTTCCACCCGACAGCCAAGCAGACGTATCAGGTCTAATTGAATGGCTGCAGTCTTTTGAATTCATCCTTTTCAGTACAATGTGTTAGAAGATGTTGCAGTGCTTATATGATAGAAACAAAGTCCTTCAAAGTTCTGAGCTAACAATGGAAGAAGGAACACAAAACGTGAAGATCCTATTGAAGGAGATTCAGATCTTGAAACAATCCTAACCAAGACTTCTTACAGAAGCAAAAGAATTCGCTTTGAACTTCAGAGTCAAACTATAATTGAAGAAAATATCAAGAATTTATAAGAAACGAAGATTCCATGATGACAGAGGAGATCCTGACTATATTTTTGATTCTCTAGAGTGTCGATTAAAAGTGCAAAAGTTTATTCCTACAATAGATTTACTCTTGTTTGAATTACATAACCTGGTTGAAAGAATAACTTATCTAGCAATAGTGTTTTCACCTCTTTTAAACCCAGCTGGTAATGTGGACACTTCAGCTATAGCTACTCATGACGAAGCTTTGAAGGCAGCATATCTTTAGGACCTTCAATATGACGACCTTAAAGAAGAAATTAGGCTTTTTCACCAAACATGGAAAGAATCGAACTTTTGTGTGTGTGGAAATTTGAGCTCTGCGCTTGAACTGCTTAGTTGTTTATTTCAAAAGGGTTTAGAAATAGTTTTTCCACAAATTTGCTTTTGTTAAAACTTCTAATGATGTTACCTGTGTCAGTAAAATCGGGAGAACTTGCTTTCAGTAAGCTATCTCTGGTTAAAAACTCTTTGCGGTCAGCCAACAGTGAGGTTAGAATAACAAAACTATTTGATAACTTAGAGCATTGCATATTATTTTGTTGGGGAAATAAGTTTTGATGATATTATGGTGAATTCACCGCAATGAAGGTTGGGAAAATTGTTCTCAAGTGATGTAAGAATGAACTCACCTAAGTAGTTCAGTGAAAATAATAATGTAGTTTAATAATTTAAGGAAACTAAGCGAAATTAAATTAACTATTTTGTGTAGAAGGGGGCCTCCAAAATCCTGTTGACCCAGGCCACCTGAACCCTCTGGGCGGCCCTCTACATAATGTCCATAGAGGATAAATGTTGTTCTGGTGGTTTAAGATGTTGAGCTCACGAAATACGTCAAAATAGGCCTTGGCTACTAAACCAACTGATTGGAATTTTAAATTTAAATCCCTTGGGATTATCTATAAACTAAACACTTTTAAACGGTTGCTATTTTTAAAAGAGTAGCCAGATCCCAAAACCATGTACAGTGATGTCGTCATTCATGGGACTGGGACATGGTCAGAACACGGAAAAGGTCGGGTAGTAAGAGGAGCAAAAACTTTACCAAAACACAAAAAATAAGTAAAAACATTAAATAATATGGTTTTCCAAAAAAGTATCGAAGTGTTTATCTTTTACATACAGTCTACAACCTAGCTAAGACGACAATAAACGAAATATTTGATCAGAAAACATAGATTTAGTCATGGTGAAACAAGTCTGTAAAAAATTTTGTTTGTTTTAAAGACGACATCCCAGCCTTGGATAATAAGTATCTACTTATTTAGCTACAACATTTCCGTAGCCGTTGAAGTATGCTATTCTATATACTGAAGAGCCATATCCGAACGGTTGGATATGAAGAAGAGACGGATATTCAAATGTCGGATGTGGGAATGTCTATTGTACTTACGTAGCTTGGCCTAGTCTTAAAGATTGTCCCGGCCAAATTTAGTTAAAATTATTGGAGTGTTTATCTTTTATATACAGTCTACAACCTAGCTAAAACGACAATAAACGAAATATTTTATCAGAAAACATAGATTTAGTCATGGTGAAACAAGTCTGTAAAAATTTTTGTTTGTTTTAAAGACGACATCCCAGCCTTGGATGATAAGTATCAATTATTTAGCCACAACATTTCCGAACCATTTAAGTATGCTATTCTATATACTGAAGAGCCATATCCGAACGGTTGGATATGAAGAAGAGACGGATATTCAAATGTCGTATGTGGGAATGTCTATTGTACTTACGTAGCTTGGCCTAGTCTTAAAGATTGTCCCGGCCAAATTTAGTTAAAATTATTGGTTCATGCATTTTCAATAATCACGGAACAAATATCTAAACACTGGACAGACGAAATGCCAAATGGTTGAGTTAAAACAGAACATCGCTACGCTCAGTAAGTTAGCAAAGTTTAGGCTCATGGGTTGTTGACAGACCTAGCTACACTTGACGGGACTGTACTCGTAAACTGTTCCCTTTCTTTCTATATCCAGTTGACCAAGCACACACAAAGTAATGTAATGAACGCATGTATGTTTATTGACTTTAAAGGGAAAACCTAATATTGAATGGGAAGAAACGGTTTCTATAGTATGATTCTTCTAAAATAAATTTTCAAAAAAATTAAATAATTTGGTCTTTAAATATTGAGGTTATCTTAATAGTTTATTACTTTATATCTTAAGGAAAAAGATGCATTTTAAACGTAATAAGAAATAGACGTCCCAAAGTATTGAATAAATAATGAGCCATAATGCCTTAGGTATCTTAATAGTAAAATTTGTAAAGGCCATGTATGTTCAAAGCTGAAAATCTCTCATTTTATTCCCACTATCAGGAGTAATTTTTTAATTTTAAATCATTTTATTTAGCTATTTGGTTGCATTATTATTTCAGGTCACCAATTTTTCTTATTACAGTCTCAACTCCGCTAGACCGAGCCCCGATAATCTGAAAATCTGGATAATCCAAACACAATTTTTGGTAAAATAGGGATTGGGGGGGATTACAAAATAAGTAAAATGAAATATAACTATCATTTACTATAGTTTTTTTAGCACCTCATCTTACTACCCGTTTGGGTTATACGCTTTTATACCAATTACGAAAGGATTTTAAGGATTATAAAGGTTAAATTTAGATTAAATGAACCCCCATTTGCATGGAGGGAGAATGGAAAACCATTTTGTAGAAACCATCCTTAATATACCGGACCGAGATTCAAACCTCGATCTTACCATCATCGGCAGTTTAGTCTACTGCAAGAGTAGCACCTTAGGCCGTGCGGTCTCCGAAGCGGGTAATTATTATAATTGATTGGTTAAAAAAACTCAAAGTTAAAAGAGAATTGTATGAAACAGGGATAGTAAATGCTTCGTAGTTAGTTACCTGTTGTAGTCAACTCAATGTGTTACCCTGTAACTAAAAATAATCACGGTACTGTAAAAAAACATAAATATAAAACAACAATACATAATATGTTTTCATGCATCAAATGAATGTAAATTTTAAAATAAAACATATTATATTCTCTAATTTAAAATTCGTGAAAATACTCTGTATCCCACTTTATCCAAATTTACACTAATCCATGCAAGCTTCGGTCCCAATTAGTTCAGATTAATGAGGTTCAACTGTATTTTGTTTAAAAGTTAGAAAATCACTGTTGTCAGAAGTAGGGTTTAACTACACATTTTTAAGGTTGTTTTACAATATTATTTTGTTAAAAACATTCGAATAATTTACCTTTTAGAGTAGTAGTGGACCCAGATATGTAAGAATAGTTGATTTCTCCATCAAACGAGAACAAATAGTTGTACAAAGGAGAGTTGGAGTGGGCCAATATGTCGGAGACTGTCTTATACACCCCTTTCACGTATCTGATATCAGTCAGCATCTGAATATTGGAATAAAGCACAACTTTAACACATTAGTACTCTCATTGGTGGTTGTAGGGGCATAGACCAAGGCGCTAAGGGCGGTTCACACTGAAAGCTAAGCTAAGATTTGCTTTGCTAATTGTTTAGAAAAAATAGCGGACCATTTATTTTAATGTTTTGGTTCACACAGAAAGCTAAGCTAAGCTATGCCTTGATACGCCGCGCTATGTTTTTTCCCCGACTGCTGGCCGGGCAATTTTTCCATCTCCCATCTTGAGACATCATATGTCGCGCATGCGCATAACGCAGCTTGGGCTCCATGTTGAACAGACGCAGTGCTGAATTGTTAAAAATAACCAAATAGGTGTTAAAGTTTTATTTTCAGTTTGTTTCGCGTGTATTTAAGTGAATTATATGTATATTTTATACTTATTAAGTGCTTTTATATTAAAATTGAACCGTTAATTGAAGAAGTCAAACCTCCACATTCTACATTTTGTTCTTCTTCCAAAACGGCTGCTAATAGCAGCAGCTCCTCTTCCTCAGTATCATCATCTGAGCTCAAACAAGGCATTTTAGAGAATGTCATAACTTCACTTCACTGGGGCGGACCAGAGAGAAAGCACAGTGAATTCAGTAGGGAAGAGAGGGACCATATCTTAGCAAT
>CABFWB010007900.1:7630-21260 GCA_902151455.1 Timema bartmani
CCCCCCCCCCCCCGCGAGAAATAAAAGGCATGAGGGTAACAAGAGTAGATTAGTTATATTCAATAACAATGATAGCATAAATTTGACAAGTACAAAACCTAGTAGAATGGAGTAGAAAGATAGTCGTTACTTATGAAGGTCAGTCGCCTTAAACAGACTGACATACGTACTCTCTCATGGTGAAGCCAACAAAGAGTTGTAATAAGTGCAAACTGAACTTTGGATATGACCAACAATGCAATAAGAATACAAGAATATTAGTCAGGGCCAAACCCTACCGATATCGGTGACCCAATCTAACTTAAGTGTATTCCTTCATAGGCATCAAAAATAAGACTATAGCCCCATAGAAACCTAACAAAACTATCACTAAGCCTTTAATATCCATAACCCAACAATCAAAGATAACCCCAAAAAAGGTACACAAGTTAATCCTTGACAATGTCGAAAGTTTGTCATGACTCCTAAGTCGCCTCTTAGCCTCCCATCTACATCCATGAGAAATAAATCAGTTAAATCTGGTTAACTCTGGATATATATTTAAAAATTCTAGTGACTCGCTGTCTTATGGCATTATGCTAAGTGTGACAGGAAATAAATTACTTCAATAATCTAACAGTATAGTTTAAACATGAAAGTCATTAAGCAATAAATAAGAGAAAGTTAAATCCTACATTTTAACAACCAGAGAATGTCTTTAAATACTAAGCTTCCCTCCATCTTGTGGCAACAATATGTGCATTATTTAAGAATGAAACGTGGCCTTTAAGCGATTAAATAAGAGACAATTAGATTCAATATATTAACAATTAAGATTAACAATTATTAGTGGATATCTTTGAATACCAAGTCTCCTGTCATCTTGGTGCAGCAATTTGTACTATCAGGTAAAAGTACCACACCACGATAGTAAAAATTTAATTTAATTTCCAATTGTCCTGACATCTGATGGCATTAAGTTAAATCTACTTAGAAACGAAATACTCGGTAAACGACGTCATCTGCCCATCAACAAGATGGCCATAGCCTAAATAAGCGCGCCTGGAAACGCAGACCGCCAAGCGCTGAACCAAAAACTATTTTAAAGCTGAACAAAATTTGATTTCCCCAAGAGACATAATTCAAATATGAAAAGCAGCTTTACTCTAGCCAGGTTATTAATAGAAATGCACACCCCATCTCAACTATTTAAATTTGTAGTCACAGAAAAAGATTAACGTAGCTAAGTCAAAAGGGAATTTTTTTTAAAAGGCGTAATTTAAGCCCTAACAACCAAGCGTCGCTTAACTCGTTCCAAACACAGAGGTACAATGAGTAACCATATTTGCTAAACCCAGACTTATATAGTACGGACACCTGTTCACATGTTCAGAGAGAGAAGGAAATGGAAGGAGGAGGAGGTTAATTAGTGTCGCACACTCAACTGTTTCGTTACTTGTAACTTGTTACAAACAAGTGCGTAGAGACTAAAAAGATAGTTTGACAAAGAACTACAAAAATACTAGAAAAGGTTAACTAAATACGATAGAAAATAAATGGTAAAAAGAATACATTAAAATAAGATATAAATTTATTCGGTTATAACAAGGAAAATATAAAGTACCCAGGTACTATTTCTTAAATTGTTCAGTATGTGTTCAAACTAATGAATTACATATAATAATTGTAGGAAATATACACTTTCCCACGATTGGTAGTAAATATAAAAGCTTGTAATGATCTCAATCTCCCCTCCCTCTTCATTATTAAAATTAATCTAAGAGTAATATTCATTTTCTTATTTCATAATTTAATGTTTTTATTCAACTTAAGTCAAGATCACTATATTTCTCTTGTGTTGGTACGTGTCAAGGTCATATTAATTTCCTGGTTGAACTTAATGAAACAGGTGCATTTAGACTCCACCCCTTGAACTTTATATATTTCAAGTAATATATTCTTATCGTAAATAGTACTGTAACTTTTATAGTGATAAGTTATTTCGTATCTCAACTGGTTGCGTGGAAATAATCAAAACTGAAAACTTTCCCTTATGTAAAGTAACTTCTAAATCATCTTTATGAGAAAATGAGAATTGAAATCTTGTTCATTATGATAAATAATGTTAAGAAATATAATTTATCAATATCGTTAGAGCAGATTTTTAGAAAATCGATTTTTTTTTTTTTGCTTTTTGCCCTTCAGTATACTACTCTTAATTTTAGGGCTAGATATCTAATTCCAAAAACCCTTAAAGGGGCATTATGAAAACCCTAAATACCAAGTTTTAGCCCAATTGGTAAAATAGTTTTGGCTCTAGCCCGAGATACAGACGGACAGACAGATAGACAAAGAGACGGTATTGCGAAAACCACTTTAGGTTTCAGGGGGTAGGGAAACCTCGACTTTTGTCAAAATCTCGAGCTCCATTTTTTTTTTAATGTTAACGATCACAACACTTTCCCTCCAAGGTGTCAAGAGAAAGTAAAAATCAAGTAGATTTAAATGTAAAATGATTGAGTTATGGTGGTCATTGCCGTTGGTTAAATTTCAATCAGTTTACAAATGACACCTATACACTAGAATGGAGCCGGGAACTTTATGGGCTAACACGCCATGGTCGGAGTCATTCTTCACTCTGGAGTTATCAGCTACTTAGAGTAAACATCGGTACCACAGCCCCCGGCGACTAGGTAGTCGGCTTCATGCTGCTGTTTGTTAACTGTAAATATTTAGTGAGGTACATGAAGTTATAATGATCTTAGGTTACAGATACAGCCGTCACTAATAAAATATTCCAATTAGTTTCAGTGGCAGCGTCATGCACTATACTAGTTCCTGGGGGGAACTGCCTGGTGGTAGAAGAACAAACAGGGGGGGGGGAGGAAAATACAAATAAAAATAATATTATCTGTGTTGTGACGCCCCCTGTTAAATTACATAATTCGATTCAGAAAAAATCCATTCTTTGCTCTTGAACCATTTACATTTAATTCCCCCGGCATTTAGCTCCTCATGATCAAACGAAATATATGGTCTTAGGAACTTTTCACACGCGAATATTTCAACTTTTAAACTTAGTTTACAAGTCTTTGCATCGTTCCATTAAAATAGTATTGTGTTTATTACAGTAAACACCAAACTCTTGTACTGCTCAAGGTTGTTTTCAATATTTAACCTATGAGCACCATTTGATTGGCATTTTCTCGGCTACCTAGGCAGCCTTCTCAGAGCCGTCTACTGTCTGTGGTTTCAGTTATAGCCTCAATTACTCAATAATCTCACACGTCCATCACATACCCCGGCTTAAACTATGAGTTAATAATAATCCTGGGCACAGGATTAACCCTGTCTCAATGGTGACGCGTTGAACCAAGGTTCCCGGGTATTGTAATCTGGTCCAGTTGTAGTAGTTTATCAAATAATATAATTTATTTCACTATGTTGGAGTTTCCTTTTAATTTTTTTTATCGAGTAAGGTCTTAGGATATTCTCAAATTTTTAAGGCACTATATAAAATAGGTAATACTGAAGTTCCTCAGATTTTTTCTGCTGTAGCCTATATATAACGTTCTCAAGACTGCTCCGCGCTGCAGACAATAAACTATAGGCAGTACGAAGTAGTCCTTATAAAGGAAGTACAAATGTGTAGCACCATGGAGTCCCAACCATCCGACATAAACCGGATAGACAGGTGGTCGGATATCCGTGATGTCGGATAGTACGGAAATAAGATGAAGGGCTGGAACGAAACAAATAAAAAATTAAATGAAAGTCTAGAATACACATAAAATAAGGGTAAGTAATTACTCCAAAATATAAACAACAAAATAAATTACAAAGCTATTATTTTATTCATATAAACAGAACAAAGGATTATAAATAAATTAATTGAATCTTTTATTATATACCGTTGTATGCAAAATCCAAAAGTCACTGTTTAAACAAATTAGTGATTTAAGTTTGTTTTCCAGTTTTGCTTCTCTTCCTTTCGTTGAGTTCTCACCAAGAGCACGTTTTATATGTGTCTGATAAAAAGGAACGTCGGATAAACCAGGCACAACCATATAGAGATAATTATTTTAAAGCTAATAATATTCACCCTGACAAAAATAAGGTTTAAAACCTGTATCATTATTATTACAACTATTTAGAGGCCTGTCAACTCAATGAGGTCATCAGGGCCTGAAACCTGTATCAATTAATTAGGTTAGAATAACACCAAATACTCGAGTATAGTTTCGTTGTGACAAGGAATTCCGTAGAAAAGTGTTTCCATTGATATAAACTTTCCGAATTATATGTCCTTCGGGGAGTTTTTTCCATACATCACGGTAATGTGACATAGCCAATGACACAAATCACACTACCTCCTGTTATACAAAATCTAAAAATAGATAATAACAACAACAGGTAACAGTTTTAGCATGAAATCTGATATTGTTCCTGTCGGTAACAAACTTAACCAATAATACTAAACATAAGACCAATGTTGGATAGAAGCACCCTAAAAAAATATATATATATATATTGTTAGTCCATCCTCTTTATATCCGTTTCTGTTATACATTTATGTACTAATTACGCTAATGATTTAAATGCATTAAGAAAGTTAAATTGATATGAAGTGTACCTACATTTGCGTGATTGGAGAGTGGAAAACCATTTTGGAAGAACCACCTTCAGTATACCTGACCGAGGTTCGTACATTAATCTCTCCATTATCGGCCGTAAAGTCTACAGCAAGAGTGGCGCCTTAGACCATGTGGCCATCAAAGCGGGTAAATATCGATATCAACTTTTGTATAAAACATTTTACCATTGATTCTGTAAGCTATTTTTACTTTCTCATCTAGAGAGAAAGTATTGTAACCATGATGAATCTTGACGTTCCGTGTCTCTCCGAACCCAATAAAGTGTATTGTACAAGTTTCTCTGGCCTTGTGTATATCTGTCTCTCTCTCTGTCCCTGGGACTAGATTCAAAATAGTTATTTGGGGAATGGTTTTTCATGATAAATAATGATGTATTTTTATTTTTACAAACAGTTTGAGGGTAATTTACAAATAGCTGAATATCGAAAATCTTATTTATGTTTATAAAATATATATATAAACAGTGTCTATTATGATTAAAAAGATGACAAGTTTATTTTTCTGAGTAAAACTTATTTAAGGTCTGCGTTATCTGATAGTTCACGGTCTTAATTGATCGCTCATTTATAGCAGACGATTTCCACTCGTCCATAACAGACTCTGCCTTAAAATATGAATGAAGAATGACACCTAGCACAAATAGCTGAGTGGTAGGAACATTGGTGTATTAAGCCAAATACCATGGGTTCAGTTCCTGTGCCCAGGTGTCCTATTTCAATTTAAATCATATTTCTTAAGGGTAATTTACTGAAAACCTATTTTTGAAATTCTTTTCAAGATATATAATAAACTACCCTACATAGTATCAGAACATTTGTACGATTCTGTCGTAACATTTATTCTATTTTTACAAATGATGAGAATATATTTTCATGTAATATTATAAAATACAATCAATATCTGAACATGGCACACCTAGAGACTTCCAATAACCTTTGATTGTTGTTGTTGTTTTTTTGTCCCAACTTGTGACCTAGTTTATAAAAAGCATCACTCGTAGCGTTCACAATAAAGACTTGTTGGAGGCAGTGGTTCCTTTGTTCCTTTGTTCCTCTGTCCCGTTGTTGACCCTTGCGTCAGGTGTCACTACGCAGCCACAGAGTGGACTCCACATGTCCACGTGGCGGCCGGGAATATCAACACATCAATCGATTGACTCCGGTTTTGACATTTTGATTAAACTTCATTTCACCAGCTACTGTCCATTTTTGGAAAAAAACTGTGGATTACAATTTTCAACTAGGAAACATCCGAATCGGTGGTCATGAGGACTTAATGTCAAGCTCATATAGTGTTGTTATCTGGTGATAGGGAGGTTGGGTTTCAAATCTTGGTTGGGTAAATGGACGGTGTTTTTTTATCTAAATGGTTTTCCATTTTCCATCCACAGGTTCAAGTACATTTCCTTTAGATTCTAGCGTTTTGGTTACCACCCCGTTAGCGTAATTTAGTGCCTCTATCCTGGGCAGATAGAAATACCAGGTGTTTAAAAAAGAAATCGGCGACACTATTTTAAATATAAATTAACTTAAAATCAACCTCAGCAAGAACATATTATCTATTATCTGAGAGGTAAAGAGGTAATTCGGACTGTTTGTCAGTAATGAGTATTCACTTTCTAGATTTACAAATGGATACAAATTTTTATGTGTATTTAAGTATTGAAAGTATATTGTTAAATTTAGTTGACCCCCTCTCCACAGTGGTTCTGGGAATACGTCTGAGAGTGGCTGGTGGAGGTGGGTGGGGGGGGGGGATGAAGATGGTATGGGTTCAAAGTCTAGCGCCCTGACTCGGAGGGAAACTCCCTAGTCCTAGCGGTTTAGGAGATACGTCTTGGGACAGAATTATTGGTTGGGGAATAGAGGTGGTGCTTTAGGTTAAGCGGTATAGGTAATTTTAATTAACCTGTATGTTAACCGAAAGTCTGAGTTATACTCATAANGAAGATGGTATGGGTTCAAAGTCTAGCGCCCTGACTCGGAGGGAAACTCCCTAGTCCTAGCGGTTTAGGAGATACGTCTTGGGACAGAATTATTGGTTGGGGAATAGAGGTGGTGCTTTAGGTTAAGCGGTATAGGTAATTTTAATTAACCTGTATGTTAACCGAAAGTCTGAGTTATACTCATAACATATTTCAGCTCGATCGGTTTGTTAGTTTTTGTGTGAAAGGGTAAAGTTTATTTGCAGCAGATGACACAAAGACAGAATGATTACTTCATAGTATAGTGGTAGATATGTGAAGAAACATATGCTATCTGGGCAATGGAATATAGTTCTATCTGGACTATGGAACAAAGAACAATCTGGACTATGGATCATAGTGCAATCTGGGCTATGGAACAAAGTAATATCTGAGAGATGGAACATAGTACAATCTGGGCTATGGAACAAAGTAATATCTGAGAGATGGAAACATAGTACAATATGGGCTATGGAACAAAGTAATATCTGAGAGATGGAACATAGTACAATTTGGGCTATGGAACAAAGTAATATCTGAGAGATGGAACATAGTACAATCTGGGCTATGGAACAAAGTGATATCTGAGAGATGGAACATAGTACAATCTGGTCTATGGAACAAAGTAATATCTGAGAGATGGAACATAGTACAATCTGGGCTATGGAACAAAGTAATATCTGAGAGATGGAAACATAGTAGGCCTACAATATGGGCTATGAAATATAGTACAATTTGTGTTATGGAACATAGTACAATATGGACTATGGAACATAGTACAATATGAGCTATGGAACAAAGTTATATCTGAGAGATCTAGTATAATAGATTACTATATGTGAAATAGAACATAGAGCAATTTGGGTTGTGGAACATGGTTATCAGTGGTGGAACGTGAAATTTATTTTTGGTGAGGCCAAGTCAAAACTTACCGGTAGTGATTTTTCTCACCACATGCTAATTATTAATGTATTAAATTAAATTCATTTAAGTTTTTTATTTTAAATAATCATTAAAATTACAAAATCGCTAAACAAATCTACAAACAGAAGGAATAAAATAATACAAGTTTTGAATTAATCTTATTAAGGGATGACACTACTTCATTATTTGTACAAAAATTGGGCACGTCTGTTCTTCCGACTGGCAAAAATATCAATGATTCTTTTGTTGTAGCTTAGTAACTCATCAATTTCTTCTTTATTAATAGAACAATGAACAAACAGCCAGCGAGTTTAACCGATATTGTCCCGTGGTTTTACTAAGGAACGTTTAGATTCTTTTTAACGTAGTGAAATTTAACTCCGGCCACGGAATCTCTCTGTGATGAAATATTTACTCCCTTTTTTTTAAGCACCGCACCTTACTACCCATTCGTGTTATACGCTTATGTACTAATAACCCTAATGGTTTTCAGGATTAGGAAGGTTATATTAATAGGATGTGTACCCAAATTTTCGTGGCGGGAGAGTGGAAAACCATTTTGGAAAAACCACCCCTAATACAAACGACCGAGATTATAACATAGACATCCCCGACATTTGCAGACTAGCCTACCACGAGAGTGCCGCGTTAGACCACGCGGCCACCGAAGCGGGTAATACTTAGTGTTTCAAATGTTTTAAACCTACGTATATTTTCAAATGAATCGCACATTCCTTATGTGTTTTATTCTTTCACTTAAATGTTTTATATTCTTAGAGCCTACCGCTGTCCACAACCCCTCACCACCAAATAATAAACAATAAAAACAAAATAACCGATGCTTTTCTTCACTCACAGTTAAACTCAATTTTTAGTTTACCAAACTAAACATTAGAAAAAGTTCTTTTTTTTTTTGCCATCCACCTTCATAAATGTAAAGTCACTATGCTGATATGCTCCTAACCGTTTAATATCAAGTTTTTCTTGCAGTTTTAGTGAAAAAACCGAGCTCTTAGTAAAAAATCTACTTTATTCATTTTCAATAATAACTTTCACTCGTCACCTTACTTATTGGGTCTTTAATACATACTAAATACACGTTTAAAAAAATAAAAACCATCCTTATCATATCGTGGGCCCGCCTAAACCAGCCCGATGAACTACTGCTGAGCGTGGAGGGGAATGACCTTGAAATATATCTCCCACTGGACGACGGGGCTTATCTTATCCCCATGTCAACTTCTCCATTTGAACAATGGAGTCTTGAGCGCTGCCAGTCACGTGACGATTGGGACTGCAATACTGTGTATTGAATAGAATAGAATAATTCACTGTGTTTAGAACAGCGTAGATCGGTTCATCTAATCCTTTTGTTTAGGAGGTGGATATTTCAAATTTCAAATCAACTCATCGCACATCATGAGGTCTTGAGGAGGTCAAAGTACATCGATTCATCGCACCTGTCTCTTTGCCTGTTTTTTACAAATACATGTTTACCTTTAACTTATTAACCAGTCCCTACAATGTCGTCGATCAAGATAGTTTCTGCCAAATGCTCTACAAACACAGATTCTGTAAACTGTGGGTTCTAAAATCCAATGAATTAGTTAGGTGATGTACTATAAGTGGCCAAAGGTGTGGTGTTTATGTAACAACCGATAGCAAAATGTCTACTGTTGTGCGAATTTCCGGATATCACAGACACGAATCACTAACAAACAACGAAATTGAAATCGAAGAGGTAAGCTATATTTAGTAATAATACTGGCTTACTATCTCTTATTTATTATAATTATTTTTTATTGCTTTTATTTATTCTTTCTGATCCGTTCGTCAGTTAAAAGAAAATCGTTGGAGGATATTACTACAAGGCCGAACAAAATCATACGAATAAATCAATAGCAATGCGCGTGAACATAGTTCGGTGACACAAAAGGAGAAGGCACATCATGCTCAAATCGTAGAATTGTGGGGTCAGTACGATTCACGCAAGATATCGCTCACTCATTTGGTTATAAAAATTGGCCAAAAGAATAAAACTGTAGCTATAATATGATTTCATAATATTGGACATTTTGTATTTATTATTATTTTGATCAAATGGAAATTATTTTTTATAAATTTAAATAAATATTTCAAATAAATAAAGATGTGTGTGTATCTGTAAACATTTGATGTGAACGTATAAATTGAAGTTACCAAACTAATTATTGAAAACATTTGTTTACTCAAAACTAAATAAACCTATTCTACCTGTGGTTGGGTGCAATGAGTCGATACAAGTGTTAGTGCAACGATAAATGCGATTAATCGATTGGAGCCCGTTTGGATAATGGTGCTCCACTACACATTAATGGTTTTGACAAAATATATTATAAAATAAAAAAATAAAAAAGTTTTTTATTTGTTTTGTTTTTTATTTGTTCATAAAGTTTTGGTGGGTCCAGGCCTCTGTGGCCCCTATGATCCCTGATGGTAATATCTGATGGGCAGAGCATAGTAGACTACAATATGTTAGATAGAACATAGGACAATCTGAGTTGTGGAACATAGTATAATCTAGAAGGTATAACATTACTATCTGGATTATGGAGCATAGTACTATTTGATCACTGGAACATAGTATTATCTGGAAGATTTAACATCTTATTATCCATGTGATGGAACATAATACTATCTGGAGGATTAAACATATTACTATCTGTTTTTAGTCTAGTACTTTCTGTGTTGGAACATAGTATTATTTAGTGTTTGAACATAATGCTATATGGGAGATGAAACAAAGTATTATCTAGTGGTTGAGCATAATGCTATATGGGAGATGAAACAAAGTATTATCTAGTGTTTGAACAAAGTACAATTTGGAAGATGTTACATATAACTATCCGGGCTATGGACTATGATATTATTTGATTACTGGAACATAGTATTATCTGGAAGATTTAACATAGAATTATCCATGAGATGGAACATAATACTATCTTAGAGATGATACATATTACCATATGTTTTGTAGGCTTGTACCTTCTGTGTTAGAACAAAGTATTATCTAGTGTTTGAACACAGGGCTTAATGGGAGATAGAACATAGTATTATCCAGTGTTTGAAGAGTGTCGCAGAAACATTTTTATTTGGAGTGAGGGAAAATTATAATAACTAGCTGTTATAGGGGATAGCATATTTGGGATTAAAAAAAGACCAGGAAAATGTATTATTTAACGTTCCCATTGTGCATTTTTCTCATTTATTTTAGTCATGCCAAACATTAGAATAAATACACACAAAAATAAATTAAGAAGAATTATATCTGACGTGGCTCAACTAAAAATAATGAAACACTAAAAATTAAAGTAGGTTTCCAAATACCTTTTCCCTATATTCGTTACTAGCTATAAAACCACTAATTAATTTTGCAATTTCAAGTTTGTTGAGCCTCTCAGGGTATGCATTAACAGACATCGGTAATTTAGTCTACGTTGCCTCATCGTAAAGCGAAGAAGCTTTTTATGCGTTCAAACATTGAAAAACTTCTTTCTGTATTAGCTTATGTAGCTGGTATTACTAGCTATCAGAGTTTTCAAAATCTCTTCAGTGTGTGATCTAAGTACATTTTATTTTTACTATGTTAACTCAGTGTGAACTTTGTATCTTGCCTCAACAAGATATTTACATTATCTAAAAGTATTTATTATTTGGGGGGGGGGTGTTAAAATCTACCTCCGTACCTGCCCGAACCACTGTGTTTGAACCTAGTGTTATATGGGAGATGCAACGTAGTATTGTCAGGGTTCTGGAATAAAATTATATTGGTATATTGTAGCTATTATGTTAAAATGGTATTAAAACTATTGTCCCAAGTTCAACTCCACAATCGGATATCTCAATTCTTCCATCTAAAACAATGGGCACCAGTGTCCCAAGCTCAACTCGACAGTCAGATATCTCAATTCTTCCCTCTCAAACAATGGGCACCATTGTCCAAAGCTCAACTCTATCGTCAGATATCTCAATTCTTCCCTGTCAAACAATGGGCACCATTGTCCCAAGCTCAACTCTATGGTCAGATATCTCAATTCTTCCCTGTCAAACAACGGGTATCATTGTCCCAAGCTCAACTCTACAGTCAGATAGCTCAATTATTCCCTCTCAAACAATGATTACCATTTTTCCATGTTCATATTAACAGTCAGATGTACTATTACGACTCAGAGATCAGCTTGAACTATCTTCACCATGGAAATCTTTTACTGGATTGTCCGTAGCTGGCAGAAATCCTTTGACTCTTGTCAGAATAAAAAACCTGAAACACTTTATACATATTTATATCATTGTATAATGCAACCAAAATTATAATACTATGGCTAAGCTTAAAGATTCTATGCTCAAAACAAGCATAATAGTTATGGTAATTCGAACTAGTCCATTATTATTTTAACACCAATTTTACTTCATGGTTTAGATGTACAGTACTGATTATTTGGATGGTGGCATTTATTATGAGTCAATGTCAGTAAAGACTATCAGTTATACCATTTTTAATTCTGAATGGGGGCTAAATGGCTTTGAATGCTTCCACTATGGAGTAGGTTATAATATAAGTCGCTATTTAATCCGTCCAGAAATGACCACTACCTTTCAGGGTAAACCACGTGTACCTATTTTCATTAGGACTTTCAATATCTGGGTTTTAACTATTTATTCGAAGGATTAATAATGAGGTCATATAATATAGAATACACCCACATTATAAAAAAGGTATGTTTTAAAAAGAGTCAGTGGTATCTTGTCTAGACTCCCACATTATAAGAAAGGTATGTTTTAAAAGGAGTCAGTGGTGTCTTGTCTAGACTCCCACATTATAAGAAAGGTATGTTTTAAAAGGAGTCAGTGGTGTCTTGTCTAGACTCCCACATTATAGGAAAGGTCTGTTTTAAAAGGAGTCAGTGGTATATTGTCTAGACTCCCACATTATTGGAAAGGTCTGTTTTAAAAGGAGTCAGTGGTATCTTGTCTAGACTCCCACATTATAGGAAAGGTCTGTTTTAAAAGGAGTAAGTGGTATCTTGTCTAGACTCCCACATTATAAGAAAGGCCTATTTTAAAAGGAGTCAGTGGTATCTTGTCTACACTCCCACATTATAGGAAAGGTCTGTTTTAAAAGGAGTCAGTGGTATCTTGTCTAGACTCCCACATTATAAGGAAGGCCTGTTTTAAAAGGAGTCAGTAGTGTCTTGTCTATACTCCCACATTATAAGGAAGGCCTTTTTTAAAAGGAGTCAGTGGTGTGTTGTCTAGACTCCCACATTATAAGAAAGGTATGTTTTAAAAGGAGTCAGTGGTGTCTTGTCTAGACTCCCAAATTATAAGAGAAGGCCTGTTTTAAAAGGAGTCAGTGGTGTCTTGTCTAGACTCCCACATTATAAGAAAGGCCTGTTTTAAAAGGAGTCAGTGGTGTCTTGTCTAGACTCCCACATTTTAAGAAAGGTATGTTTTAAAAGGAGTCAGTGGTATCTTGTCTAGACTCCCACATTATAAGAAAGGTATGTTTTAAAAGGAGTCAGTGCTATCTTGTCTAGACTCCCACATTATAAGAAAGGCCTATTTTAAAAGGAGTCAGTGGTATCTTGTCTAGACTCCCACATTATAAGGAAGGCCTGTTTAAAAAGGAGTCAGTAGTGTCTTGTCTGGACTCCCACATTATTAGGAAGGCATGTTTTAAAAGGAGTCAGTGGTGTCTTGACTAGACTCCCACATTATAAGAATGGTATGTTTAAAAAGGAGTCAGTGGTATGATGTCTAGACTCCCACATTATAAGAAAGGTATGTTTTAAAAGGAGTCAGTGATGTCTTGTCTAGACTCCCTCATTATAATGAAGAACTGATTTAAAAGGAGTCAGTGGTATCTTGTCTGGACTCCCACATAGTAAGAAAGGCCTATATTAAAAGGAGTCAGTGGTGTCTTGTCTAGAGTCCCACATTATAACAAAGGTATGTTTTAAAAGGAGTCAGTGGTGTCTGGTCTAGACTCCCACATTATAAGAAAGGTATGTTTTAAAAGGAGTCAGTGGTATCTTGTCTAGACTTCCACATTATAAAGAAAGCTTGTTTT
>CABFWB010007901.1:10289-21235 GCA_902151455.1 Timema bartmani
AGCAATGATCTATCTCCATTTTAGACTCAATAGTCAATATTTACATTTTTTATTGGTCAAAATGTATAAATGAATAATTAAATATCAATGCGATGACTTGAAGATCTGCAACACCTTATAAAATGTTAAAACTTTAACCAGAAATCGAAATTTTAATACGAAGTGTTGAACCTTGTGGAAGACATTAAACTGTTTGAAATGTTCTTAGGTGGACAAAGATGCGCCTCTTTTCTCATTGATTCTATATCATTGTATATTATTTTATGCGTGTTCTTATGTGGAGTGGTGATGATACAATGTACATTATTCCGTTCAGAAATTATACGAGTTTATAGAAAGAGAGAGAAAGTCTGTGCGGTGCGCCGTATCATTTTTTTTTATCATTACGATCTGAATAAGGGTGTGGGGAGCTAAGACACTTCATCTTGGCTTTGAAAGAATTACTAGCTTCAAATTCACTCAGAAAAATATTCCAGCTTCAATGATAACGAAGCTTCGACAAAAAACATTATACTTATAAAATAAACTTATCTAATTTATGTTTATTATTTAAATGTTTACAAATTAGCATTAATATGAAATAATCTTGTTTAATACAACTGTATGTTGTGAAAATAAATTGAATCATTATATTAGAATGTTATCTTACAAACAATTAAGCAATAATATTATTTCTAAGTGATTTAGTGCATCAAGTTATATAAATAAGCACAAAATAATATTTTTCTAAGCATACAATATTATTAGCTAAACCTATTCTAACTTAGATTAGGCTTTGAGATTCGAGTTCACTTTAAATTGAAAAAAGTGGACTTCCCACACATCTAGTATGTGAATGCATTTATTTAAAAATCAAATATCCTCTTACCTGTCAATCATCGCCTCAGTGGGCCAATTGCCTGTCCCCCAAGGGCTTTCGGTGCAACCAACCAGGCATCCAAATATGTAACCAAATACAAGTGAAATTCCCATACCAACTATTCCACTTCGCACTCCTATCTTTTGCAGCTTTCGGTCTGATATCATTGTTCCAAATGTGAGAGCCATCACAGGACCCTACAATAATTACAATAATATTCATAATCAAACACTAACACATTAATATTGCCGTGCTAAATTATTCAAAGATGGATAGGCTATACTCAAATACAAAGTTTTAATCTGCTTACTATTACTTTTTAAACACAATTTAATTGGTCCTCTAATGTATAACTGTTTATCTTACTACCAGATGTAGGCATTTTTTTTAAAAGTCTTTATATGCTCTAATGTTTGTAATGAATCATTTTCACATTAGATAGTTACATGTTACATGCTACATGTTTTTGGAGCATAGTATAATTCTCTGCTTTATCTTAAATAAAATTTGTGTATAGTAATGTGTTAATTTAACTCTTCATGTAGTGAGATATATCTATATTGTGCTATTAGAGATCATCATGAACTGCTTCATTGATTTAAGAGTGAGTGATTATAATTATATTTTAAAACCTAAGGTTTTCGCTGTATCAAACTGTCAACACACATTTTGAAACTTGACTGGAATTCATTATTGTGGATTACTCTCAGCAACATTCGAAATTATATGGGTTTTTTTAAGCGTTGGACTTACCATAAGAGGGGAAAGAAGCATCGCAGCCACTATGTTTACTGCATTGTTTTCTACAAGCCCGACAGCAGCCACGAAGCTACAAAACACAGCATAATTGACATTAAATCATGTATCGCTATCCTAAAAATACTTTAATAGGCCCCAAAAAATTGATACAATTGTATTTGGCTCACTATAATATGAAACGTCCATATTAATATAATATATTTAAGTAAACATACAAGGGTGAGACTAGTGATAATAACAAGTTTCGTACGGTTGTCGTCTCCCCCTCCCGATCACAACTGAATCTTGAGTCTCACCCTGCCATCGCTTTTATAGCTTTTGCACGACGGATGGCAGGGGAAGGTCTGGGAGGACAGCCGCAATCGGCAGGGGGGAGCGAGGACTCATTTTACCCTATTTGCCGTGCTTTATTGTTATTAACAAGTATAATAGTGTTATGCTATTACAATGGCGTCAATATCAAATGGGTCTATTAGTTCTGCTGCTTCGGCTTCTTTTCTCAAGTCTTTGGTGATAGCCACTCTGGAGATTGCATCCGCCGGGTTGAGCTTCGAGGGTATCCAAAAGGTGGTCACTGGGGTCCCTCAGAACATGATCGTCACGTGCAGGTGGAGGCGCCGTACCACTGGATCCAGGAATACTGACCCAAGCCTTCGACGAGTCCTTCTAGCACACTTGTGTTGTCCGTTCCTGGCCAGATATCGAGGCGGAGAGGTGACAGTAGGTCCAGAGGAGTGTTAAGATCACTGCCACCATCTCCGCCACGTTAATCTCTAGGGGTTCGCTGACTTCGTACCCAGCAGTCCAGGGTATCCGGGGCAGCGCCTGCTATACTTGATGTACACGTGTGTACATGGTCTGGCGAATCTTTTCCAGGTGTGGCTGGTCCATTTGGGGTTGTTCAGTATGTCCAGGGCTATGTGTTCCTATCCCCTGTAGGCTTTTGTTTGGACATATCCCAGCCAGGCGAGGTTGAAGCCCAGCCAGGATTGGTAACTGGCCATCCTGAGGTGTTCCCGGTGTGAAGCTCTGGGTGGATACCCCAGGTAGTAGCCAGCTTTCTCCCTTGCTGCCTCCATCAGGGAGAGGGTTTGTTCTGCTGATGACAGGTTGAAACTGATGTAACACAGTCGAGGGGTTGGATTACATGTGGACTTGGAGCCCCAACTCTCTCATGATTCTTGGGACCTCCGCGACGTCTTTCTTTCTACAGCTGAAGAACAGAAAGTCTTCTAGGTAGGCCACTCCGTGTACCGTGGGGAGTATACTTGTCACTTCCTTAACGGCTTCCTCCACGGTTACCAATGGTAGTCCAATCATTTATTAAAGTAGAAAAACTACAACATTACAACCAATAATGGTACACCTAGAATTGATCTTTGTATCAAACTATCTCCTCTGAATTCTATAATACCACCCCACAACTCTATAATAACTCCAATCAATCTTATAATACCTCCCTGCAATTCTACAATACCTCCTTTTAATTCAACAATACCTAAATCAATAAAGAACATAAAATTCAGCTAAGCTACAAGACAAATTAAAATTTTGACAATATTTAGACAGTTTCTAAAATATTCAAATTTATTTACTGACAAAGCTTTTGTTATCATATCTGCTAGTTGATCATTAGTTTATACATATTCTATTTTAAATTTACCATTTCTAAGCATATCTTTAGCAAAGTGATGCGTTACATCTATATTTTTACTATGTTTTGTCTCATAAGTATGAGCCATCTTGATACATCTCTGATTGTCTTGATAAATCAAGATTGGATAAGCATACCTACAAATCTACTACAAAAATGTAACTAAAAATAAAAATTCAGACATACAAGCAGAGAAAGCGAAAAATTCCAACTCACTATTACTTAAAGCAACTACTGGTTATTTTTGGAACACCCATTTAACATTACCGTTAAGTTTTATCATAAATATAATATACACTACAATCTTTCTGTAATTTAGGTCACTTGCAAAGTCAGAATCTACATAAGCTTTATTACATATTTCATCTTTAGCACAACACTTCTCATAAGTCAAATCAAAAAGTTCTATAAATTTGGGATACTGAATTACAGTTTTCAGTTTTTCCCAATGAGTACCATTGATGACCATAATTCTGAAATCATTCAAAGTATGAAACAGCATCAGACTACAGATAAGCTCCCTTATTCGACACCTTGACAGCACCTAGAATTCTCTTTTCTAAACTACAGATTAGCTCCCTGTGCGACACCTTGACAGTACCTAACATTTTCTTCTCTAAACTCACTTTACACTGCATTGGAATTTTTGACATTTTACAATCACTCATACCAAAATACACAATCATTTTCCTCATCAAAATTGTTTGAACAATATTTATCCTACCATTATATTCTTCAATCTCTAAGGCTGGACACACTGCATCTAACATTAACACACGATGGAACATTTTTGTTAAATCATATGTGTATCTCTGCGTGTTTACAAATAGTTGGCATACACTCTAAGGAACATTCTCGAACAAAACATTAACTCATGATAGCACACGTTTACACAAATCAGCCATCTTCCTCACTCCCATATTTCATGAAACAAAATACATGGAACATGTACATCTGGTTGACTGGTTAAGCCTGAGAGTGGAGTGTGTTTGTTTAATTTGAGGTTAGTTGGTTGTCAAAGCTAGTTTTGTTAGTTTTTTTTGTAGTAGAAACATGTCAGTGCAAAATCAAAATTAGGTGTAGAAAAACTTATTGTATATGTGCAGGAGAACTGGAGAGACCTGCATTGTACAATTTTAATCTTAAGGACTATCATACAAAGATATCACTGGTAATCTGTAGTGAATTTCCCCGGATAACGCTTCAACTCAATTAAATAGATTGTTAGAGATATTTCTTCCATTATTTTTTTACGTATTGGAAGAGCTCAAATATTTCTAGCGCTTTCCTCTTTTTCATGCAGTCCTATCAACCATTCCCATAGCAATAAAGCTACTTCTTCATCACTTTTCACTATCTTGACGAATACATAAAGTATGAGAGAAGAAAATATTTTACAGTATTTCGTTCCATCATGTCTCATAATCAAAATTACCTTCACACCAATTTTTTCCATGACACCAAAATATTTTGGTTCATCGTGTGTTCATCGTAATCATCGATACAGAGTGCATTCAGCCTAAGCCTAAAATAATATTTTAGTTTCAGTAGTTAAATCTCTTACCTCTAAATTTGTCATCAATTTATCCTTCATATTATTTATATTATTAATACCAAAAATCAATAAAACAAATAATACCAAAATAATAGCATTGACCCTAATTAAAATATAGGTAACATTATTGAAATAAAGACAAGTATAAATGTCTGACCTTTTAAAATCCAAGCCAATCAACTCATTCCAGCACTTAGGACTCCAACGTAGACCATATAGAGCCTTCACCAGTTTTCACACCAGCTCAGGGCTAGTTTGTAGACCATCAGGTGGCTTCAACAACACGTAGCCACTCAGTTAACTCTCCAGAAATGCAGAATTTAAATCAAGCTGATGAATATAAAGATCCTTATAAACTGGTATGTACAGCAAAGTTAGCAGTCTCATCATTCTGGCAACATATTCTTCCTCCGGAATGGTTGTTGGCATCCTCTTTCTACCAACCTTGCTTTCTTCTGTTGTTCACCATTGACTGATTTTCCAACAAAATCCCATCTTGGGTCAATGATTGTCACATCTTGTGGAGATTTCACCAACTTCCAGGTTTTAATTTGATTGAGGGAAGCAAGCTCCTTAACTGTCGCATCATTATAACCTTTAATCATTTTTATGGCTTCACAATATTTTACAGGTACTGCTGAAGGTATATTACCAGCAGACGTCATCATAATGTTCACTTCAAATTAATCGAGGTATTCTGGAATTTTTCTCTTCCTAGAACTCCTATGAGCCACAGGTTTATCCATAGATAATCTTGACGAGTAGAGGGTATCTGTTGTTTTTCTGGAGATTCTTATCTTTTAATAGATCTATCATCAAAAACAGTTTTGAAATTGTTCGCAGTAGAATTATTTTCATCAAATCATGTAGATCGTGTGCTGGTTAAAGTTTGTTTGTTTAAATGGATCCCAAAGCGGTTTTGATGCTCATACATCTTTAACACTCTTTGGCACACACTCATCCCCATTGTCTTATTTCAGGTTATCAATTTTTCTCTCGAACTTCACTTCCTCTATAGACACAAATTTTCTCTAGTTCAATTTAACTTTACTTTTCAAGAAGAAAAAAAATATAAAAGTGACTATAATGATTAACAAACCATTCAAAATAATGTTTTCCATCATTATTTGGTGGAATAATCTTTTCACAGACATTAATTAGTAAACAAATAGTGAAGTATTCTCTTTCTCTTACAATCGTTCGCTAAGCACTTAGAAAAAGGTGATCTAGTTTTAGATGAGCCTCCCAATATATAGTTAACAGAAAGCTTGCAGGAATGCTACATACGCCCGTGCCACAACTCTAAAGAATCCACAACTACATTCACTATGTCTACATAGCATGAATTTGACGAAATAAAGGTTCACCTTTCATAATTATAAATAATTTTTCATAACTATTACAAAATTACTCTCTAAAATAAGACCTATGTTTCTCTTCCATTCGCTTCACAGAAAGTAAATAGTAAACAACTGATCCACATACGTAGACATTAAGAAGACTTGATGGTTCACCTGTCCTTGCTATCACTGGTAAACAACCTTGTTGTATTGCATGAACAACTTCACAAACTTTTGCAACATTAATATTGTGGTTTATTTCCTTCACATCTGTTAAAAGCTTCCCAAATTAGAACCTTATTAAATGGTTAATAGCACAGTTGTCGATAGCAAAACTGATAAAACTATCATCATCACACATCTCACCGAAGCGATGTTGATCTTGACCAGAGGACTGTGATGAAATGAATGCTCTCTTCTCTTCTTGGCTATCCACTCTGCTAAAATTAGCATTATATGGATATTTTCTATATGGAGACTTAAGAGTACATTTTTCCCTGCAAAAATAGCCCTTCATGCAAAATTCCTGACCTAGAGCTCCACGATTCTCTTGATAACTGTACTTGTGTACTTTGCCTTTATAATGTCCTCCCATTTTTTATCTCCCCTTACACTATTTCAGCTTACCACTTCAGAATTCATTGCCACGCTGGGTTGAAATAAAATTACCAACATTTTTCCTTAACCTCTTCTACCATTTTCGAACGTGTAGATCAGTAGACTAGCCAGTTCCTACGTCAAGTGGAGTCCTTAGCAGCAAGTATGTTACCAAAATAGTGCTGTGAACACTATGGGTCGAGAAAATGCTTGATTACGTGAAAAATATTATTTTAATACGAGAAGAAAATCTCTATAAACTAGCCTGAATGGTAGATACATTATTGTTGAGATGAATCCGCACACTAAAATATACACCACTACAGCAAATTCTCAGAAAGTCATAACTCAGAGGATCTCTATCTCTAGAAAAGGCTTGAGGCGTTATGTATCAGAGACAGACAGTGAATCAGAAACCATGGAAGGATCCAGGGTGGAGAACGTCATAGGAAACAATACAACCCAAGAGGAAAGTACTGGTATTTTCCCATTTTAGCCTGAAAAGTACAAGCCCCCTTGCCAGTGGATATTGGAAAACTTCAACCAGCAGCAGAAATAACGACTACCTCTGCTATGGAAAATGATAGAGAGAGCTACAATTATCGTATATTTGTCAGGAGACAGATAAAAACTGGTTTGCGATTTATTGAGATTAGTGGAGCAGACGTTTCTATCACTCCATGTAGAAAATATTCTAAGCCCGAGGGCTGTGGTTATAAATTATATGCTGCCAAAAATACTGGAATTCCACCATTTGGATTAAAAATGTTGACACTTAATCTTGATTTTCACCGACAGCCGCAATGGCTATTAATCTTGCCCAAGGTTGAGAAAAGAATCTTGAGTGCTGATTTTTGAAACCATTTCAAAATAATAATAGATCTCAGTAAGCGAATGCTAGTTGACGGGGCTACGAAACTCTGTGTGGATGGTAAAGTCGCTATTATTACTGATAAATAAATAGTGAGCTCAATTATTAAGACATTCAAGTTCTTTCAACACGTTTGGCTGAATAAGTTATAACTAGCTAGGATTGAAGCTAAGATGTTAAGTTAATCTTGTATTCATTTAAACAGCGACCAATTATTTTTAATTTTATATTTTGGCGTAACGTTCCTACTGGTAGGGGAGTAATGTTGTGATTGAAAATAATCAAATTGTTTAGTTGGTAACCTTTTTTATCACCGCGTCTTACCACTTGTTGAGGTTCTAAGCATAATATGTAATAATTAATCTAATGTGGTAGGAATGAGGAAAGAATCATTTTAGAGGTAATATACCAGCATTTGCTTGCAAGAAGAGTGGTAAACCATTGATAAAACTAACATCAGTAGATCCAAACAAGATTCGAACCCCGATATCCTTGTCATCAGCAGGCCAGTCCAACACGAGAGTGACGTCTTAGATCATTCGGTCACTGAAACGGGTCGTAACAATTTAATTTGTTAAATATATGATGTTTTATATTTATATAAGAAGAGAAGTTTTTTAGAAGCCATGTTGACAGAACCTTGTTAGTGTTAGATTATCAGTAATAGAGTCAAATTATAGGATTTATTTGCTATCAATTGTAATTTAAAATACTGAATTATATTAAATTGAATATAAATAACGAACACCAAAAGATGTAACAACTGTGCTGTTATTGTCACGCATTGTAGATAAAGTTGTGTTATACTTTCACTATTATTCATTTTACCTCTTGAGTTTTTGAGTTCTCAAAGCATTTTTCAAACTCAATAAGAAAATCATTTAATGAGGCGCTACATTTGATTTCCAGATTTCTTAATTTATTCTGCAGCTAAACTTGTGACATAATTACCACTTTTTCGTAGTTAGATTTCAGTGACTCCATAATTTCTTTAGCTTTAGGCTTGTCTTTCATCATGTACAAGGCATTATCCAACACATACATTGAACAATGATGTCCCAAGCAGTAGCGTCACTTTTAATAAGCTGAATATAAGTGTTAAGTCTTCAGTTTCCTGTTTTTATTTATTCAACACATCCAGCACAAACTAGCGACCAAGAACTCTCTCAATCTGAAACTCCCAGTTAGCAAAACAGTTTCAGTTGAAAGCCTCACATTCAAATGTAGATGAGTTGAGGCCCCGAGATATCTACCAAACAAAACGGTTCACTGTTTTTTCACAATTATTGTTCCACTGTAACCATTAAAAAAAACTCCAATATAGCCAATATTATTCATCTGAGACCATAACCTATTGATAATAACGAGGTTCGTGAATAAGCAATACCCGTAGTTACTAATAGTAATCCTGTAATTTATTATTGTAAAAAGGAAAAACACAAAACATCAGGACAAAAATAAGGTATTAAAAGTACAACACAATAGCTATATAAAATTTAATGCAAACAGAACAATGTTGCCAGACAGTTATACCAATTGGTACAGCTATAATTGACCTTAGTATCCAATAAACACCTCTATCACTTCTATCAGCTAAACATTCAGCCATTGATGATGATTATTCATACGCAAAATAACGATGGTTTCTTACTTACCAAATTAAAGTATCCCTACTATACAGAAATAAAATGCCTCGTCACTGTTGATTTCTTAAATAATGTACTGTTTGAATAAAAAGTGAATGCATATTTAAAGGTTTTACTTTAGCCAAGGACACAATCCGAAACTTACTCAGCTGTCAGTATAAGAGCGAGATAGTCAAAGCTACATTCAGCACCGGATCTCACTCCGTCCACCACCTGTTTTACAGTTAGTTTGGAGCGAATTGACTGGACAAAATTGTTCCACGCTTTCTTCTCAGCTGCGTCTCTGAAACAAGGCTCCACAACATTACAAGAAAATAATAGGTTTTAAATGTTGACATCACTAGTCTATGGTCATGTTGTAAAATTATAGAGGTACCATTTGGCTGTCACTGCTTGCCTCCCCCTGGGTTGCTTCTTGTCAGGATGGTCACGGGGTAACAATATGGAGCGAATGATATAAGGGAATCGAAACACCTTTCTAAGGGTTTCATTGAAAAAGTACTGTGTATAGTACATGACAAAAGTGTGATAATAATCGTGTCTAAATAAGAGCTGGGCTAGAAGAGATGTCAGCAACCTGTACTAAAGTAGGACCTGGGTCGATACCTGGAGGGTCCACTAGCACTTGTCCATGCCGACTTGTGTATACGGCTCCTATGTATCAATCAACTATACATATGTGACTCTACGTTAGTAACAAGATATCTGGTCTCCGTCATTAAGCAACCTTCCTAACCTACGACCTCTCAGCTCCTTGATAGACAAAGGACTGACGTATTTAACCACCGGAAGGTGGTCTATTACCCCTCAATGGTATAGTCCTCAACTAATAAACAGCAACTGGGTCGCAATAACTGAAGGTGTCCCTCTAAAAACGTTCCAACTGACAAAATTTCCGTGAGATATGTTTTAAGTGTAAGAACCTTATGATCTGGTCTGTCATGTGGTATCATCTGATGGCTGATTTTTGAACTATTTAAATCTATTTCTTATGTTTAAAGTTGACAGTTGAGTGTGGAAACTTTTCAAATGCAAGGAAGATGGTGGACGTACCTGAGGAATCTTCAGCATAACTTCTTGTAAATAAGCTAAATCATGGTGAAAAAAAAATTAATAAACCATAATGGGTGGAAACAAATACATGTATGACGGAAATGTAAGTTGTATTAATTCATTTTTAACTTATGTAATAAATTCAAGTAAACCTTTGTAAATATTTGAACATTGTAAATCAATTTTAGAGTTGAATCCACACTCACTTTCTAGTTTTAGAGACACTAGTTTAAAGTTGAGTAGTATTTTCACAGTCTGGTTTCTAATCCTATTTACAAACGAATGCTAAATATTACGAGCCTAGTTTTATAAATATTTTTTCAATAGCTTAGTAATCTCATCTCACTGGCACTAAGGCCTAAGTATTGACATGTTGAAATTGTTACATGTATATTAAAATCTCCCTAGGCATTTTAATTAAGGAAAATTAAGTGATTTAGGATTAATGTTTTAGCATTCAAGCTGTACAAGATATGTGAAATTTATAAATATATTTATTGATGTACTTACTCTTCATCCTCATAAATATCATCTTTTAAACTATCATCGGAACCTTGAAAAAACACACTGCAAGGCACCACACTGAAATGAGCATGTATATGGATTAGCAAA
>CABFWB010007902.1:7321-21234 GCA_902151455.1 Timema bartmani
GGGGGGGCGAGAACAGAACATATTTTTGGGATAAGAAGACACTAATGCACAGCATTAAGAAATCTAATTGAAATAGTTTCACATCTACACTCTACATAAATTGTTACCCATTATCCCTCCACACATTGTCTTCTAAATTTTATCTTTGGCTAACCCCTTGATTTAAAATCTGAAGATAGACCAGATATTTAATAAAGCATATAGTAATCGTTAGCTTTGAGGTTCAGATTAAAACTGATTGCTGGCTATATTTTGCCAATACAGTAACATATTGGTTAATATGATGTTCTTTTTTTTTTTTAGGGTATGTTAAATGCTAGGGGTGCAGTGGTGCTATTTGCAGATGCTGATGGTGCAACAAAATTTTCTGATCTTTCAAAACTTGAAACCAGTTTGAAAAACTTAATTCAAGGTATAAAGCTCAATTTAATTTTAATTTACTCTTTTAATATCTCTTCATTGTATCTCTATAAGGAAAACTGTTATTGCTTTAAGAGGTTCACACTTTACATTACAATGGCAGTAATGTGAAGTGTGAACTGCATTCTTCTTTTCATCGTAAAAGCCATATTGTGTTTGTCCCTTTTATATGTTTCTATCCACCTTTCCTATACCTTCTTCCAAATATAATATAAATATCTCTTCATTGGTAATGATGGGTTAAATAGCCAAGCTATCATAGGTATTTGCTATTTATGGTTATAGCCACATCTAAATATAAACATTGGCGTTGGCGTACTAAGCCAAAAGTCCCAGGTTCGATTCCTGTGTCCATGTATCAGTTTTCAATTTAAAACAATATCTCCATTGGTAGTTTTGAGCAGCTATTTAAAGTAAATTTTAGAGTAGGTTTAGTTGAATATTACAATCATAAAAATTACCTCCATTGGTATTCCCTTGGTCTAAAGCGTTATTCTTGCTATAGATTGGAACACTGTTAACAGGAATGTTTGGGCTTGAATTTTTAACTTTAAAGCTATTTTGTTATTTATATTAGATATCACAATCTTATATTATTTTGGTGTAGTTGTTTAGCTAACACTTTTAAGATTGTATGATATTGCTAGTATAGATGAAAGATTTGGGCCTCATATGTAGAGGATTATAACCTACACTAATCGGTTCAATATCAACTTTTTCTTGAGTTTGTTTTCTTCAACCTTTTAGCTCTGCAAAGAAAGCAATACCTATACATTAATTTCGAGTTATATTAATATTATAGTTGCTCACCTAGGAGGGAATTTCAACAAAGTTAATAAAGCTTGTTTAGTCTGTTTTTAGGTGACAAGATGGTCAGGTTTTAAAAGTCTGGTTTGATGTTCTGACTTGAGGATGGGTTTTCCTCATTGGTTTTTCCTTAACCTATTAGTTTATTTAATGAGGATAGCCTGGATGGGTAGTAAGACTCACTGCAAGAAAATAGCATTGTAGTTTGACTCTAAGCTATTTTTGGAGGATTGAGCCTGAAACCATCTCTTAGGAGAGCCAAAATTTCATTTAAACAACATCCTAGTAGGCATTATGTTAGTACACTTTGTTGATGACATAGGCCTGTCCTCAACCTATACCTGCTTAAGTCTAAGAACCATACCCTAAACCCTCAAATTTGTTTCCTTGATCATACACAAAACAGCTGCTGTCAGCCACTAATAAGGTTCTCCTATCAACAGAAGACTACTTGTCCAATCCGGAAGCGGTGGCGAGTAAACTAGCCATTGTATGTGGCTCCAGGGCCCATCTAGAAGACGAGGCCATTGCCAGCCGCTCAGTATTCCGCACTTTTCTCATGTACGGTTTTCACTTCCTGGTGTGGATGTTTGCGGTGCAGGGCCTTCGAGACACTCAGTGTGGGTTCAAATTGCTCACTAGACAGGCGGCCCTGACTTGTTTCAGCAGTATGCACGTGGAGCGGTGGTAAGACTCCCTGAGGAAATGAGGCATAAGAAAAATTATAATATTCTATTCTCACTTCCAAACCTTGTTCTGACAGGAGGCTTGGATATTTAAGGAGTACAGTTTTTAATTTGTGATAGTGCAGGGCATCTACTGGATCACAAAAGTCGCCAAAGTCACGGAAAAGGTACTAATTGCAAAAAAAGGTCACGAAAGTCCCTAATAAATCACGAATTTCCTGTGCATTGTAACAATACGAACACGCCAAAAGTCGCGACATGCCATGTGCTAGTCTCAATTTGCCTGATTTTTTTTACTTTGATTCCAAGGACAAGGCTAACTTTTGCAGTCTAGTTAGAGTTTAATGTTGCGTGTGAGTGCATTATGCATATATATGCATTAAATAATTTGTTTAATCGTCTACCAAAGGAATTTTGTGGTCAATAAAGGTCACCAAAAAGTCACTAACTTTGGTTTCTCCAACTCTGTAGACATACTGTAGTGACTGTGGTGTAAGCTCTAGAAACATATGACCAAAACTTTAAACTCGACAAGCCACACCTAGTAATAAGAAGGGAAATTAAATTTAAATGTTCCACTTTTTTATTGAACTGTTTGGAAGTTGTAAAAGCTACTAGATAATCTTACATGTAAAATCGCTTTTACCAAACAGTGCTGCTATTACAACAATCACTAACTTAGTTCATTTACAAATATGGAATGTGATATATATATATATATATAAATATATATATATATATATATTTATTAAGGAAATTCATTGGCGTATTCGCCTGCAGAAAGGATTTCAAACCATACTGAAAACACCATTTGCAAAATCAATTCCAGATCCCTTGTTTGACCAATTATTACTCAGGCTCCCGGATAAATCTGAGGCTCAATAATTTTACAATTGTGTCAACAGTCCTCATAATCTAATCTTATAGATTAAATCTAGCACTACATTTTAGTTACAATTGCTCATACTCGCCTTAGTGGCGTAGTTAGTTGATGCGCTAGTTTCATGCAAGCTAGACTGCCAAGGACGGGGAGATCAAGGTTCGAATCTTGGTCGGGTGAACTGGGTATGATTTTTCCTGAATGGTTTTCCACTCCGCTTCCACGAAAATGCAGCTTCACTTCCTCTAAATTCAACCTTCCCAATTCCTCACCCATTAGCAGAATTAATACTTAAGCGTATAACCCCAACAGGTAGTAAGACGCGAAAAAAAAAAATTGCTCATCAAAATACAGAGGGCCTTTTATGACCGTTTAGTTTCAAACCCACTTGGGGCACTAAATTTGTTACAAATCTTTTAATCGGCTAACTTTGACTACAGTCTAGTGATTATAAAATTTTAAACACACCTGGCAACTTCTTTGGTTGCTGTTCATAAAAACATCTCAAGCAGATAATGCTATAAGATATTTTGAAGCTAAGGTATTTATTCATATTTGTTTGTTTTCTGATCAAAATATATTAGCCTAGTAATTTATCAGCAAAGGAAACAAAATTTAAAATTTACCAACTAGAATAATGCTTTTATAATAAATGTATTTAATAATATTTGACTAATTCTGCACTGAAAATATAAAACAAAAGTGAGAGATTTTGTTTCATTGTGTTAACAAAATTCATTGCCTAGATACGTCGGTCTTAACATGAGAGGGTTGTACGAGGTTTGTTTTATAACACAGTTACATAGGGACAAAAATAATACATAATATATTAAATACTGATCAAATAACTTATAAGAATATTAAGTAGCCATTAAGCTTGTTTTCAAAAATATGTGAGCATATAATCTGAAATGGTGGTAGTAAGAAATGTGTTAAAAAATAAATGATCAATGAAAAAAATTCCATTTGTCAAGAAAAATGGTAAAAAGGATAATACAGGATTTTTTTTCAAATATCTAGAAAAGTCGGGGAATTTTTTAATCCAAGGTTTGTAGCCATTATGAAATTGCAATTATATAACTGGCAGCATTAAGCCCTCCCCAGTCGAAGATGGCTTTGATATTTGATAGCTCACAATATTAATTGAGCACTCATGTGTAACTGACAATTTTCACTTGTCCATCTCAGATTCTGCCTTAAAATATGAGTTAAGAATGACCCTGGGCACAGAACTATTTCTGGATAGCTCAGTGGTAAGGGCATTGGCGTACTAAGCCAAAGGTTCTGGGTTTGACTCCTTTTTCCAGGTGTCATTTTTCAATTGAAATATTATAATTATTATTTGTGCTATTAATAATATACAGATATCTATATAAAACTAGATTAAAGTTAAATAAATATTGGGTGCCAGACCATCCATTGTCAAGCTTAATTTTTCCAAAATAATAATTCTTATTTCACTTTGGTGTTTTTTTAAAAATTATTTCTATTTTGAAAATATAAACTAAACTAAGATTCCTTCACGCAAATTCTTATTCCTGGCAGCAATTCTAAACACCAGTGGTGACTGTTAACAAAATAATCTCTACTACCCTTCCCACTAAACATAATCATGAAAACTCAAAAAATTAAATTGTAATATATTGTGAATGGTGATTTAATGCAGATAATATATTGGGATGTTCTAATACATAACTCGCCCAGCATTATTAGGGACATAACCTTCATTTTTAAGACTTAATTTATGAAAATGCTTTGAGTTTGTTGCTCAAAACTAAATAAAATGACTTGACATACAATTATTTTAAATTACAACTGCATAGAAACCTTTATAAAAGATTATGTTAATGTGGTTGTTATGTTTTATTATTGAAAGGCGAACCCCATATTATTTCTAAAAGTACTTTTTGTGTTAACAGTGACACCAACCAAATTTTTAAAATTAAAAATAGGAGTGATTAACAACTAACTAACCATTATGTTACGCTCTGACAAAGAAAGTCCTGAGACATTGTAAAATTTAGCTTTAGCATGCAGGTTAATCAGATACTTAGCTAATCCCTCCAATGCAAACAGTTGACATTTTCATTGTTTGCAGGGCATTCGATGTGGAGATGCTTTATATCGCTCAACAGTTTGAAATCCCTATAGACGAAGTGGCAGTTAACTGGACAGAAATTGAAGGTAAGCAAATAACACAAATAAATTAATCATGAGCGCGCGTGACTCAAAAACATATCTATCTCATTAAATGAATTAAGACTATGATACATTTGTGTAACATTCATACAAGCGCTTGAATTTGTAGAATTTTATTTGACTAACTTTTTAAGGAAGAACTTTTTTACTTTTGATTAGGGGTCTCTGATTGTTCGAGGCAGAGCCTTTTAATAGACGCTTGGGTTGAGAATCGACTGATTTATAAGCTCGGCAAATTCACACTTGTTGTTTTAGTCTAAATCTCCACTGTATTGTGTGACTGGTGATGGATGACTCATTATCTACACGTTTCTTTACTTTTTAGTATGTTGATTGGGAGCTGTACTTTTATAATACATTATATTTATATACATTAGGTCCTGCTATAACGTTGCCCATTAGAACGTTGTTTGATTACAACATTGTTAATAATCTGTGACCCTTTTTTTTTACATAAAGTCCGCTAGTGGGTACTACGTTGTTTTTCAGCTGAACACGCGCTAAGTTACAACCGCCTGGTTCCCGTTTGTGTGGGCCTAATAGGCTTATGAGTCATGCAGGTCACGTCAGAAATTTCTCTTCTAGCNACAAGCCACCCGTTAATAATAATAACAATAATGAAAACAATAACAACAACAATAATAACAACAACAGCAACCATAATAATAACGACAACAATAACAACAATAATAATAATTAAAGTGTGTGTATTAAAGATGGATCGGATCCACTTTTTTCAAATCTGAAACTTCATTTTGCCATCAAATCCATAATTAAAATTTGAATTTTAGAAAATATTGTGAGCATAAGTGTTTAACTTTCCCAATAACTAGGATCTTTTTCTTCATTGCTGATTTTGTTTACATTAAATGGTAAAGTAATGATCCAAGGTTTTATTGTTAGGTTGTACCTATTTGAATATTCCTTGTATGTTTTAGGGTCCCATCCTTATTATATTCTAGAATATATGTGCCAATACACTTGATTCTTGATGTAAAAATGTTTAACTATGACAGACCTAGGCTGACCCTAACTTTCTATCATTTTATGATTTTGAAATAAGGATTGTTTGTCTCTGAGTAACTTTCATATATTCTGGATTTCTTAAAAAAATATACTGGAAATACTGGAATTTCAAAACTATAATCAGGTAGACACTCTGGGTTTGAATTCTGGCACGGTGTACTGAGGGTAATTTTTGCTAAGTAGGCCTAATTGTAACTCTTCATAATATATATTTGTGCATATTTAAAATGTTACCATAACTATATTTGATTTATTAATTCTGATGTAGGATCCAAAGTTGTTCCGATTTGGAGTTGGCTGCAGATGGGGAGGGACTTGTTCCTAATCTGGTTGCGGTATCGTATCGGCGCCTGGAAGCTGCTCAGAATCAAAGGGAACTAAGTGAAATTTTCCACCTCAACACCAAAGTAATGAACATATTTGAAGCCTTAATGTGCTAATAGAATTTGCAAGTCCTAAAAGTTAAAGTTTATTAATTTTACTGATCCAAATCAACTACACTTTGAAATAACAAAAAAAAACTATACATATGCACCAAAGAGTGTTTCCCAAACTGTGATATTGTGTGTACTTCTAGAGATACGCAAAGGATTTCAGAGTGCATGGGTTGTACCACTGAATTTTATTAATCATAACATATTTATTGATAATATTAAGTGCGATAAACAAATTAACACAGATTTTGACATTCTTCCTCTGTCACGGCTTTGTTTAGTCCATCACTGATCGTTTATTATAACTTGGAGTGTTCATGTGTATTCTTTCATGAGGGAAAGGGTGTAGATGGGGTGGGGGTTGAAGCCCAGTTCCATCTCTGGTCAGATACAGTGTTTACGACGCATAATATTTTCTGGTACAGGCTAGTAGCGCAACTTGTTACTTTCATTGATCTGTCTCAATCTCACTTATGGCTCTGACAAAATTAACATGGCAGAGGTGTGAATGATACTAGTAATAACATTCACTATACAGCCATTCGATTTGATGAATGGAGGGAAGGTGTCACTTGTATGGTCAGTTGGTGTATGTATTTCAGTGGGCTTGGCAGGCTGATGTGCAATAGTACCTTCTGGCTCTGTGAGGAAAGCAACTGTAAACTACTTCACTCCTCATTTCCTTTGTATGCCTCTTCAATGCTGCCTAGGCTTTACAGCTGACGGTGGAACCAACCTTCGGGCCGACTACTATAAATACATAGATTGAAGGTATTTTTTTCCTTATTTTTATGAATAGCTGGTAGAGGTATGTTGACTAGGCCATAGACCTGAAAAGGTATTCATATAGGGAAAATTTGAATAAAACTGCATCAAAGATATATAGGACAAAAAGTTTAACGACTTTTTTTTCCACATAAGCTTTGATCCATATAAGCTCGTTGAGTCTTGTTTTCTGATGATAGGGAGGCTAGGACTAGAATTTTGGCCTTGTGTACTGAGGGTGGTTTTCCCCAAACGGTTTCCCACTCTCCTTCCACACACATGTGGCTACTATATTCCCTCTAAATGTTATCTTCATCCCTTCACCATTAGATTAATTACATGTGGTAAGCTTGGACCTGTAGTTAAAGAGAACGGTTTTAACTGAAATGCTAACACATATTTTACAGCCCAAAATTATAGCTCATTTAACCTTGTACAGATAATAATCACACATTTTTAAGACTCTTTGCTATATTATAGAGAAACATATTATTGTATAGGTGTATAAAAAGAAACACTAAGAAATTGTTAATATCACAATATTTTAATTTGTTTTACAATTTTAAGCTTATGTAAATCCAAGATTTTCATTCTCATACATAATCTGAAATTTCACTTGCTAACGTGAATTGATTCAAAATCATTAACAAGCGTTTAAAACTCTTTTGGTTAAATTTGACTGAAATAATAAATTATGCACCATTTTCATATAAAATATAATTTTGCTAGAATTTAAATCAAGCCTTAAAAATAAAATGAATGTTTTTCAAATTAAATATTATATTAAGGAAATATAAAATACAATAATATTCTCAAACAAATTGTGGCTATCACTAAAATTGCTTAAAAAATATATTTATAATATGAAGCTGAACAAAGATAAAATATTAGTTTGGTCATTTCTAATATCTTAATAATTATGCTTCCACTGCAAACTTTATTAACTTAGTTCCAATTTTCACTTTAAAATATAGTAACATCTACAAGAATGGAATTAATAAGTGAAAACATGTAGAGTATGTTAATTTAGCATGGTGAAGAGTGAAATTATAGTGATTACATAGAAAAGGATAAGTAAGACCTAGAAAAGTTATAAGGCTGGATGGAGTGGATTTGAAAGTGTGATCGAGGTAAAGGGTATAAGTAGAGAATATCTAATGAGAAGTGGGTAACAGGGGGAGGTGTTCTACAAGTGTGTAAACCTTATCATTGGCACAGCTAGCAGTGAACTCGACTAGTTCGGTCAGATAACTCACCGAATACATAGCTGTTTCACACATACACTTTCGATTCAATATTTACTTGCTGTAAACACATATAAGCTTGAAAAACTGCTTATATAGTTGAGGTGTTTGTGGGTTTAGAATAAATTTGTATATAAAAGTCTACCTATCCTTTTAGAGACATCCTCCCAAAAAATAAACATGTACTATTCCTGAATCTAATCTAATCCCTAGCACAAATATGTACAGCATATATATTTTTAAAACCAGAAAACCTATTCATATTTCTCACTCTTACAGCAGGTTTTGACATGAGGCATGGCTCTCACCTCCTCATCCAGTCTTTAACGTTGTTATATTATTTAGCACCGCGTCTTACTACCCGTACGGGTTATACGCTTAAGTACTAATTACACTAATGGATTAGGAATTGGGGAAGTTGAATATAGGAAGTGAACCCGCATTTGCGTGGAGGGAGAGTGGAAAACCATTTAGGAAAAATCACCCCCAGTTCACCCGACCGAGATTCGAACCTCGATCTCCCCGTCCTCGGCAGTCGGGCTCAACACGACTAGCGCGTTAGCCAACTACGCCACTGAGGCGGGTAACGTTGTTATACAGTCATGGCCAATAAAACTCTTTCACCACTTTCTTATGGGTCTTGAGAACACTTAGGTATCCCTCAAAAACAGAATTATGAAAGTAGCCTAGAAGCATGGGCCTAACTTTTACAGGCACAAATATCAACAAACTCTTTTTTTTCTTTCATTTTATTTCATGTAAGTGTAAAGAGTATATGAAAAAAATAGAGAAGTTTTTTTCTCCATCAAAGCCTATATTATTACTCACACCATATAAACAAAGTTGAGATAATCTTACGTTATGGAGCAAATAAAATAAAATATTACCACATACAATAAAATTAAAACTAAGAATTGTGATCAATTAAGGAATCAATCAATGGTTACTTTAAGGAAATGAATATATAAAAAATTCAAATTTCCAACTCTTAAATTTAAATTTAAGTTAGAAGCAATTTATATAATCTTGTAGGTGTTATTTAAACATTCCAAAAGCATTTAATAAAATATCACATTTTTATGACTGCTGGCCACCCTGATCCTATTCTATAGTCACATTGCCATAGAAGGACCTTATATGACTGTTTATAAAGTTACTTGATCAAAGATTCATTATATTAAAATGATATTGTCAATATCTAAAGCTGTGAGATATACTTAGTGACCTTTTGTCAACGTTGGCTTCTCTACAGTATGTCCGCCATTGCTTTTATCTGAATGACAGTTGAAAAGTCATAAGTTTCGGTTTTGGGTTGCCAACACTAGGAAAAGATCACTGTCTTGTTATAAATTATAAGTACGTGTAAAAGATAAAATACTTGTCTTTTTTTATATATAATAAATGATTTTATGATTATTTTATCGTATTTCAAAATATTTTTATCCACTGCATAGGTGCACCATTGTAAAGTACTTGTTTGCGTCATGATCAATCACATGGTTTAAATTTGTCAGTTGCCATTCTAAACAATATTTGTTAGACCTTTTGGGAAAGGGCTATCAATATTTTTTTTAAAAGTGGAATAAAACAATAAATAAGCTTTGTGCCTGACCTCTAATAAATATAAATAATACTGACCTCATTATTGTGGTTCACTATCACATTCATACATTACCATAAGTTTTCATTACAGCTGTCCAAAGTGACAGATGTCAGCTGTTGGCATATGGATACATTAGGGACTATTTATAGTAACTTTTTGAGCTGTCATCCAAGTAAACTCGAGTGGTGAATGTACTTGACATTTGTTTTATAACCAGTGCTCAAATTGGGAAATTTTAGCAACCAGAACAGTAAAAACTAACAACCAATAATTATTAAATCTATTTTACAGCATGAAACTATTATATTGGTAGAACCTATTGCATTGTCTACACACACTTCAAAAAGTTGCATGCTAGGCCATGCCGGTTTAATTGAATTTCAGTAAAATGACTTATCAGATTGCAGTTTACTATACAAATCTAATTCATTGATAATTACAATTAATTTATATTTAATTATTTAGGTAGGCACTAGTCTAAAACCATATAACATTCATTATTAATCTAAATCACTTATAATCAAATTCAAAACTAATTATTTTCACCATAAGAATTAATAATTACATCTTGTTGACATCAAAATATAAACATTACATTGTGGTTTTGCTTCTATTTTATTCTTGTAAAAAATAAGACGCTTGAAACATGTGAAGGATACCTAGCATTTGTGGGGAAAACACTATAGGAGAATTAATTGAATTACAATTAGAGAAATATAAAAACATTCTCCAATCACTTCTTGTGAAGTAAAAAGGAGTTTCATTTTACAAAATTTGTCAGAGAAGAGGCAAAATATGGCACCAGAATATTTAAAGAATTATTTGTTTTACATTGTTATTAAAAATTATGAGAATGTTAAGAATTATTATTATTTAATCCATATGAAAATTTTTGTTTCAATGCAAAATATCTTTTAACAAATCACTGTTAATTAAATTGGTAGAAACAACCAGCTATTCTATATTTTAATGTAAAGCCCTTTCTCATCATCATCATCATCATCATCATCATCATCATCATCATCATCATCATCATCATCATCATCATCATCATCATCATCATCATCATCATCATCATCATCATCATCATCATCATCATCATCATCATCATCATCATCATCAATTGTTTCCAGCCTGTGGCCGGGTCAGTTTAGTAAAACGCCTCCATCTTCCTCAATTCTTACACCACTCTTCCTCCTTTAATTGTTTCCATTCTTCTCTTCTCACTTCCACAATTTCTGTTATCTGCTCCTCCCATAACTTTCTTGGCCCCCCCTTGTGGTCTTTTTCCATCCTCATTACATGTCCACACCATCTCAGTCTTGCTTCCTCTACTATCTCATGTACTCCCTGTACTCCTACTCTTTCCCTGATAACTCATTCCTAATCTTGTTTCTCCTCGTGACAGCTCGAGTGTGGGTTTGTCTCGGCCACCGGCTTACCAAGCCTGTCGTGGTAAAGCCCTATTACGTGCAAATTTTTATTTATTTAAATATTATTTCGGACCACACCAGGACAGTTATTTTTTTAGTAACAATTATTGGCAGTGGAATTTTGTATGTATTTGCATATTTCAGACATCACATGTTGGGACTTTAATTTCCATATAAATTCTGATTACTGAGCAGGCTCAGTGTTTTATTAAATATGGTTAGTATTTCTAAAGATTTAACCTCTGACAAACAGACACCATTTGTCATTCAATGCAATAAATATTTTGAAGAAAATATGTTTAGTTATAAGACTTACGCGGCAAGGAAATATTGTAGCTAACTTGAGTAGATAAAAATAAAATTTTACGCGCAGTCCAAAACTTCAAATAGGTACGGCATTTACACTATGAAAGACAATGTGAAACTTAATGTAGAAATGTTCTACTTACGAATAGAAACAGCAAATGCCCTTTCCAAAAATAATCCCAACAATAGAGTCTACAAAAGGGGAGGGGAAAGATTGACATCTGTAAAATATTTGTGTTGAAGTCATTGTCTGTTGTGAAGCTAATTCTTGGAAAGCTCAGTTTTATACAAAATGCAATGCAATATACAGACACGTAGTGGGATCTAGCTTCGTTCAGACTAGAATAGAGATCCTTTTGGAAAAAGATAGGAAGAACAAAGAAGTAGCTCTTTAGTGTGCATGCAAAGCACTTTGAACGTGTGTTGTATCAACCAAAACACTAGCAATATTTTTCGTATAAACCAAAACGGCGTTCTGGCCCAATTCGAGCACTGTTTATAACTCTAGGAATCTAAATCTTTCTACAACAATACATACATAAACAAGAAAAAATATGTCCAGTATAATTCAGATAGAAAGGACACTTAATAAAAGACAAACACACTTTTTGTGTTCAGCATTGATAATATTTTTTACTTTTTTAATAATATTATTTTTATAGGTCCTTTCTAAGAAGGGGGACACCTGCAGATTATATGAACATATTCTATGTAACTTTTGTAACTGTCAGTTTTTCCTAACAGAATAAGGATAAAGTTTGTGTGTGTGGTTGAATTTATTGAATTCGTTTGTTGTGTGTGTTATGGGTTTTTTTTGTGAGCAATATAAGTGTTTGCACTGTTTGAAATAATATATTTATTTAACCAATACTATCTTTGTGATTTCTACCATTAGATTGTGTTTTTTTTTAAATGTATTTTATATACACTTTATTTAATTCCATTATTATCAACACTATAGTTAGTGATTCAAACTATACTTATTCTACAATAATTCTTGATAAAAATTACTCTACAACTACTTTTTGTTTGTTTTTAGTGTGTATCTTGTTTAATCATGTGTATGTATATATATATATAATATAAGTCTGTCTCAAAATGTGGCTGATATTTCAGTTATATCTCACTAATGTACCAGCCACTTTTATGACCGAAACTGTACATTACATAATTGTTATTAATAAAGTGCCTTGTATTAAATAAGTTTACATTTCAATAATCTTGAAATACAGAGATTATAGCATATTATTAGAGATTAATTAGGTTCATTAGATAAACATTTTTAGTACAAATTAAATTTTTTATTTTCACTAAAACTACATTTATTTACACTTTGTTTTAATAAATATTCACATTTCAAAAACTTTGGTTGTTGATGTGTCAAGAATAAATTTCTAGAATTGTTTTGCTTCATATCTTGGTCCTTGTCCAAGCAATCCACAGTACATTCAGGGGTGTTGTTTTGGGAGGTGGGGGGTACCCCCTCCCCCCCACAATTTTAGGAAATAGTTAGAAATTTGGGAATTTTTTGGAGAGTGAATATCTCTAGTTGGGAAATTCTAGAATTACTTTATACCAAAGTACTTCCAACAATGAAAGTTCTTTACCGCAGACTTGTACAAACAAATTTTAAGTTTCCAAACTTTCAATCCCTACTCTTAAAAAAAAATTCCAAACTTTATAACTCATCAAACATTGAAAGGAGATATAGTCTAGAGTAGAATGTATAGAAAGCTTAGTCCAGGGTTCCTACGGTCTGGAAAGTCAGGGGAAAAAATAATAGTCAGGGAAAGTCAGGAAAGCTTTAAAAAGGTCAGGGAAAGTCAGGGAAATGACAATTCATGTCTTCATGTCACACTTAGAAAAAAACAAAGAAAATATTTTTCATATTTACTGCACCATAAGCCACTGCCCCAATGAAGAGAGCTGAGGGGCACTTACCATGCTCAAACTTGCCGTAACACAAGTTTTGGTAGCACTTTATTTCAGAAGGTGAACGCAGAGGTCTCCTGGCCTGCACATGACAATTCTTTTAACTTTAGTGATCCATTGTTTTTGTTCTTGTTCAAGGTTTGGCATCGTTATAGTTTGATACAGTGCACTAGGACTG
>CABFWB010007903.1:7540-21222 GCA_902151455.1 Timema bartmani
CCCCCCCCCTATCGAGTCTCATAGGATACCTGGCTAACTGCTGACCACATTCACCACGCATTGCTCTACTATCGACATTAATTTGCTAAGATTGTACTTCATTGAAACTGAATATACAGCAATTTAGAAAAAAAAAATATTAGTTGAGTAAGGAACGAAAGTAATATTAAAATTGAGTTGTTATTTAATATGAGAAAAGTAATTATTTAATAACAAAATGACTAAAATATTATTGATATAAGGTTAAGAAAACCAGTCAAGTGAAAAGTATATAACTTATAAAACTAAATTTACAGGTAGATAATTTATACAGATTAAAATGTCATACAACATAATACAAAAATTGAATGTGATACAACTTGTCTACCTGTAAATTTAATTTTATAACTATCACTACGGGTCCTTAAACTTGTGGTAGATCCCCACAAGGATGGGCAATTTTTTTCTTTACGGGCCCCACTTCTTACTCTAGTATGATTTTGGTAGGAAGAACGGTAGAAGTTAGTTACTAAAGTTACTAAAACAATTTTAATAAATCCGTACATCAAGTCATGTTATCTGCAGTTGTCACTTTTGATAGATTATATCAATACTTATAAAATAGAACAAATAATATAGTAACATGTTAACAATGTTGGCCGCTAGTAAATATGTTTGAATTTTATCCACCCTTCATCCAACCAAAATCAGGGTATACACGTATGCATATTTAAAAAAGAAAATGCACGCGCATTTGCATGGAAGGGAAGTAGAAAACTAAAAAGGATTTTAAAAAAACTCGGTGCACCCGGCCGATATTCCAACCTCAACCTTCCCGTCACCGTCAAACCAGATCAGATGAGACTGACGCCTTTGTCCGCGTGCCCACTGGTGTGTCTCGGACAGTGAATAATATATATTGTAAACAAAAGTTGTCAGCATTGTTGCCCCGATGCTCACTTTCTAAGTAGTGTCGTCGAGCATGAAGTCTGTACTGTCATGCAACGTTGCTACAAATGTGTGCTTACAATTATCATCATCATCATCATCTTATGTCACATGTGTCCCCATTCCTCGTCGGCAGACGCTCTAACAAGTAGCCTTCCGCCATCTTTATTTCACTTGTAGTGCTTCTTTGATATGCACTTGAGTTGACGTGCGTTTTCAGTAGACAGGAAGGTGTTATTCCGCCAGTGATTGGTGTGAGGTGAGTTCGAAACGAGGGACGGAATATTCTGGTTATTCTTAACTCGCGATTCTGCCGTCATTAGAGAGATCATAGGCGTAAAGCGCCATTTCTCATTTTCATTTATTTGAGATATTTAACGTGCACTTTCTGAACACGACTTATTAACTTAACTTAAATCTAGTACAGACACAACACCCAGCTCCCTGGCCGTTAATTTATCGCTGTGAAAGAGGAAACCCACATTTCACCGAGGATAAATTTATAAGCCATGCCAGGAATCGAACCTGGGACCCTCAACTTAGTAGAAAGACAAGCTGCCGACTGAGCTAAGTTGTCGGATTAAAGCGTAGTTCATTTCACACTTTCGCCGAAAAGGGAGAGGGAAATATGCTTGTGCAGAGAAGCTGACAGTAACTTTCGAGTTTAAGGTTGGGTGGGCGGGAACGTTAATTAATTAAAAAACCCGTATATGCAGTTTTTATGACAGCAAACTTTTTTCTGAGCATAAATGTCCAATTATGTAAAAAGACTTATGTGTCAATGTTTTTATTTTATTTTTTGTACGCAAGTTATAAATTAGTTTTTAATTTTTCATATTGCTAGCACATAAGAAAAATATGAACATGTTTGATTATTAAGGGGTTAAGTGTAAGAAAAGACACTGGCCTTAACACCATCCAAATAAACACTATTTTATTATTATTGTTATTTTCACCCCCTAACCTCCCAAAAAAATTCCTTCAGTCAATACATTTTGTTTAATTTTCTACATATTATTATAAGCTATCTCAACGGTTTGCCAATATTTAGTATAAGTTCTGTGGCATTTAAATAGAACTTCACCTCTGACAAGACGTGTATTAATCACAACTTGTGAATGTGAGGAATGCCAGGCCTCCACCGTGGTTCGGATCCCACGTTAAACTGTAGGTCCTACATTTCATCTCACAATCACCCTACCATTACACATTAGCGTAAGTGCGTATAACCCGAACGGGTAGTAAGACGCGGTGCTAATAATAATATAAATAGAAACATTTTAAATTAAGAGAAAGAGTGCTCGTCAAATTACGAAATGCTTGATTTAAAAAACACCCTGGTTTAATTCCACGATTATTATGACTGATTCATCCAAACATGGTTGAGATAACTATTTGTAGAGAATTAAATTAAATGTATCTACTTGAACAATATTTCATTTATTTTGGTCAAAAAATATTTATTGTCATAAAAAACGAAAAATTATCGACCTTAATTCGCGTTCCATTTCATTCCAACTTAAACGTAAACACTTAGAGGATAAACAACTTTGTGACTCTCAAAAAGGGTTCCTTTGCGTTTTTTCTAGGAGTATTTAACGTCAGACTGGACCATCCCATACATTGTAACCCTGCTTACAAACTAACTTTATTCTAGAACAAACATCTCATACAGTCCTCAGGCCTTCAATTCATCACCGAAAAGAGAAAACCCTTATTTCATCTAAGATACACTTCTTTTTTGCCGTGTTGGGATTCGAAGCCATTTCTCTTTAGCTTAGTAGAAAGACGTGCTATTGACTCAGCTAATTAACCAGTCAATGGCTCGTGTTCGAATCTAAGCTTTACTAAAATCAATTTCTCTGGTACCTGGTTATCAGGTGGTCCCAGTTACTAATAACTCGGTGTGTTTAGTACTTGAAAAAGCCATCTTTTTTCTTTTTCATCCTCTTACTCAGCATTAAAACCTGTGCTGTTGTGCTTTTGTGACAGTGATATGTCTATTAGCAGCTTTTCCTATTAATATTAATGTCAAACAAAGCAAATGTACTCCATTCCGCTAATTTACCTTGTAATGAGAAGGAATAAACTCATTTTCTAAATACTATAAACAACATTTTGATCTGCCGGGATAGAACTCTGAACATTTAAATCAGTAAGTAGATGCGCTACCGAATCCTTTTGAGAGAGAAAAAAAACCACATGTTTTGACATTATTAACTAAAAATAACTAATAACCCATTCGTTTAGTGGAAGTGTGAAGTGCTCTGCGGCCGGAAAATGTATCTGCATGGTTAGTGTGTCTTCTTACTACCTTTAATCTAGGAGGTCCATGTTCGATCACAACCACTGCACTGAAGGTAGTTTTGTACATTGTAGTTTTCCATCCTACCAACATGCGAATGCTGCTCTAGTTCTTCATAAAGTATGCTGATCCTCGCTTTAAGTTATCTTGTCATTGGGAGAGTGGGTTGGTCTGTTTCGTTTCTGAGCCTATAATAAAAGTTTAGGAATCAAGTCATCAGTCCTAAGTCCATAAACGACTTATGGATGTTTTACGACAGTTATAAAGGTTATCAAATCTACTTTTTTTACACCACAGGTCTTTATGCTCTTTATATGGGGTGACAATTTATGAAACGCTAGCCAAAATATTGATATTTTCTAGTGGCAAATGTGAATAGGCTACATTTCCTCTGAAATGCTACCTTTTTCATACCTATCCCAATAGCTTATATATTCGAAAACCTGAATGAGAAGTTTGGTGAGGTGAGAATATTTATATCACTATAACGTGTAAATACAAATTTGTTTTAGACCAGGGAAATGAAAACTTACTTACAAGAGGGACAGATAAAAATATTTAAAACATTTGGTGGCCCAAAGACTTTCATTCATTAATATTTCTTCAAAATTATTTTTTTTTAAATAAACACACATAACAGACTGACATGAATAAGTTTAATTACATTGAGAATGTATGACAATCATAAACACCTTAGTGACTTAGTATGTTTTTAAGTTCGTTCAGAAGATTTGTATGATGGAGTGTTGGAGGAGTGAAAGTGTGAGGAGGTGATTCACAAGAGAGAACACAGATGCTCATCACTCACCAGTAAATCATCTTTTAATATCACTTTTCCTAGTTGAAAACACTAGCTTGCATGAACATGAGGATTCACACACTACCATATATTTTTGGACATGATTTGCCAAGTTTTAGGAAATGTTGATTTTGGCATGGTTTTTATATAAAAAAAAAGCTTTGTTGTGTTTAAAATAAATCCTGCCTGACAATGCAACGCATTTAAATTATTTATCCAGCGGGATGGCTTGAACACACCCTCATCGGCGTGAAAAGAATGTGGGAAAACATTAATAGAAAACACTCCACGGTACGTCCAACTGGGATTCGAACCCAACCTTCCTGTTGACAGTGAACCATACTAAATAAGAATTAAATAGCCAAAGCTATTATTTATGCTATTAGTGAGGTTCGATTCCCGTGTCCAGGTGTCATTTTTCAATTTTCATAACAGACTAAATAAGCTTGACATTAGATTACGTGATGCCAACCGATTTTGGTTTGACCTTTCTGTTCCCTGTTTCGAGCTTGACGCTTTAAACTGCGTGACTACCGGTAAGTATAATAAATAAATAAACAAACAAACAAAGCTGTGTCAGAAAAGGGTCATTTGGTGGTGGTGTGAGGCTATCTTTACTCGCTGTACACTTGTCGACATTTAATTGAGTGCCGGATCACTCTGGATAATTAAAAACATCGCAGGTTTTTAATGGAGCGCAGGCTTAGTGCTTATTTATCTTTGAATGTCTTTTATGTCTTGGGAGTTTTATGTTGGGCAACTATTTGATGATCTGACATGTTTGTTTCTACGAATTGTGAACAGGTTATCTGGCGATTCTCGCCATAAATATCTGAAGTGCTGGCGTTTATGATTGGTCACCGCTTATCAAGGGATATTTGGTTCCATACCATTTAGGTTCTTTAACAGCTACGCTCTATATATGAATATTAATACGACTGTAAAGTGAATGCGGGAGCGGTGTGGGAATCCAAAAATTAGGAAATAAAATAAGATCCTCTTTCGAATGGAACTGTCCTTAAAATGAATAGTTCTACCTACTCCATTGGCAGATTTGCTTCATTTGGGGAAAAGGTTACGCATGCAAATTAAGTGGTATACACAATTAGAAATAAAATAAGATCCTCTTTCGAATGGAACTGTCCTTAAAATGAATAGTTCTACTTACTCCATTGGCAGATTTGCTTCATTTGGGGAAAAGGTTACGCATGCAAATTAAGTGCTATACACAATTTAAAAAAAAAACTCCATGGCGTGAGCCCGAAGCGAGCTATATCGACCGAACGGCTGGCGCTGTTAGCGATGGTAGTGCCAACATTTACGGGTATAAGGTGTAATGTGGTCAGCACGATGAACCCTCCTACCGTTAATCTCTGTTTACTAGACTTGAGCCAATACTTTTTTTTATTCAAGTGGCTCCACATTTGTCCTCAAGAGGCTGAGTTTGACTCCGTTCCAGACCCACTGCTTCACAGAAAAATCTGGTCGTGCCGGGGAGTAATTAAAATTACAAAAACAACAACGTATTCGCATGCTAAAATAAGGTAAATGCACACACCATAGGAAGCCAACTGGGTGAGTCACATTACGAGGAGAAATGGCTTATTGAGTGACGTCATAGAAAGCAAAGTGGAAGAGAGAAAGGGACCAGGAAAGCTGAAAATGCAACTGATGTATGGCATACAAGGGAAGAAGATAAAGTTTCAGGATGTAACAAAGGAAGCTGCTGAAGGACTCAATTTGGACAAGGCAACGGACCTGTCGAAAGACAGAACACCTAATGTTAGTAAAAATAATAACAACTTTACAAGGGCGGGAACCTTTGATACATCCCCTGAAACCATGGGTAAGAAACCTCCAAAGAAGGGGATATACTTTAAAAACCCATTTGTGGATACAATTTTACTGTGGAAACTCTGAATTTATGTTTATTAAAACAAGTTTTTTTTTGCAATACTTGTGAACTTTATGATAAATATCTGCGTATTTTTGCGACACCCGTAGGGAACCGTGATGGTACCTCCTTTGAGTATCGCCGATTGTGATGTCATTGTTTCAACGTCCTTCCATAATCAGTATTATTTTATACTGATTTGCGCAGTTAGGTTTTAAAATATTTCTCAAATTAATCTTTGGTTAGCCGTCCTTGACCAAGTCACGGGGTTTGTAATAAAGCCTAGATCAAGTTTAGACGTGTTGCGACGTGTTTTTTTTTTTTTACAAATCTACATTTCAAGACTTTTTTTTTAAACCTCAACCACCTTTTTATATCATTGGGAACTCTGTCACAAAAGTGTCTTTAAATTCACTGATTTAAAATAAATGGTACGACAAACTCGTACAAATGTTCCGATATAGGCATTGTAATATAGCTTAGAACCAAATTTTCAAACATGGGTTTTCAGTAAACTCCCCTTAAGTCAGTTTTACTCATGAAAACTAACATAACATCTTGTTAGTCACAATAAACTCTCTTCATAATTATAGGCCTATTAATTTGAGACAAATTGTTAGACCGTTTAAAAAAATCTCAAATTTAATAAATTCATTTATTTATAGATAGCCCTCAAATTACTTTTATTTGTTAAAATAAAAATATATTTTCATTTGTCTTGACAAACATTTTTCACATACCCATTTTGAGCTAAATCTTAAAAGCAATTTTTGAAAAGTTAAAAATTGACTATAATCTTTCATTAATAAACTACCCCTTAAATGAATTTATGTTATAAAAATTAACTTACAGTATTATTTATCATTTAAAATAGTCTGCAAATACCAATCTAAAACAAAATCGTCAAAAACTATTTTCAAAAATTTAAAATTTTTCAAAAATCTGTCATTGGTGAACACGTCTTATCAATGAATTTTTTTAAGAAAAATAAATACGTATATGAAATTATTTGTAACGTAAAAAAACTTTACACTTACCCCTTTTAGCCAAATAGTTAACAACAAATCTTAAACTATTCTAGCTAGAATATCAGACATCTACCCTTAAACGAATTTTTCAATGGAATAAAAAGTTTACACTTTTATTTGTAATGTCAAACAATTATCAATTTTAATCAAAATCCTTGTAGCCATTTTCGAAATAATTTGAATTTTATAAAATTACTCTTAAGTAAACTGCCCTTCAACGAATTTTCGCCCGAAAGCCGAGTATTTTTCATGTCAAACATTTCCTAGATATATTTTTTTAATCGTTAGAACCATTTTAGAAAAATTGGAACAAAAAAATCAAACATCAGTAAACTACTCTTAATTTGAGGGCTAGGATCAAAATCAAATAAATATCATAAGGTATAGCCCTATAAAATCTAAATACCGTATCAATATTGAACAAGATCCATTAAATGGTTTTGGATTCATGGCCAGGGACAAGTAGCCAGACGAACAAAGAAACATTTTTAAAATCCACTTTTTTGGGTTCGGGTTCACATTAAACATAAAGATTCGTCATAATCTCGTGATCGATTTTTTCATTGATTACAATACTTTCTCTTGATATGTGAAAGTAAAAATCTCTTTGGTAGAGCTTGAGAAATAGTTGCAGAAAGAAATTGTAGTTTTATGAAATTGAATCTTCCCTTTTGAATATTTTTTGAAATTTGAAATATTTGGACACATTCTTTTAAACAAAAAAAGATTAAACCACGTTCGAAGGAACTCTGGTAATCACGGTAGAAAATAATCGCTTCATGTTTTAAATGATTGATGAGATTACATATGAAAAAAAACCCATTGCAGTGGCCGCATGGTCTAAGGCGCTATTCTCGCAATAGACTAGGCTGTCATTGATGGAGAGTACAGGGTTCGAATCCCGTTCGGGTGTATCGAGGCTGGTTTTTACTAATTTTTTTCCACACTAACGAAAATGTGGGTGCACTTCCTCTAAATTTTAACCGTAATGCCTAACACATTTGAGTAATTAGCACATATGTGTATAGCCCTAGCAGGTAGTAAGGCACTGCTAAGAATAAAAAATTGAAGTTCATCTTTTGAAGCGCGGTTAGAGTTTGTGGTCAATAATTTGTAAAAAATGATTATTTAAAACAATAATTTTATCGGTTGTTCTTTATGGGTGTGAAACGTGGTCTCTTACTTTACATGACGAAAAGAAACTTAGGGTGTTCGAAAACAAGGGGCTTGGAAATATATTTGGTCCAAATGAGATGAGTTTACTAAGGAGTGGAGTAGGTTACATAATGATGAGTTACATACCCTGTACTCATCACAATACATTGTTAGGATAATCAAGTATCTTGAGCTTATAAGATAGTTTCGCACCCTACCTTCCCCATTCTCCCCCCACCCCCCTTTCTATCAACTCCCAGTTGTCTTTCTGTTGGTTTGACGCTAGTTCAATTCCCTCCCACACCTGTCCTTTTATTCGTCAACAGGAGACAATTGCTAATGTCTACCTGTGGCTGGATAAGGTTGGGGAAATATATGTTCGTGCCAGAATCTCTATCTCTTGGTATATAAGTCTGTGGAACCTGTTGAAGCTTGATCTTTTGGTCATATTAGTTCCCTTATTTCCTATTGGCTAGTCAGCAAAGTCGGGGAAGTTGATTACAGGAGTGGGAATACCAGAAGCTCAATCTCTTGGTATATTCAACCAAAACGATGTTTGATGTACTGGTGGCCCCTCTTATCCCCCCACCCCCTCCAACTTGCCCTCTCTCAAGAACTTTCGAGCTCCTAATGCCACAGAGTAAGTAATAGTTCATAATGACATCATAGCGTGTGCGAATTATAAAACAGATGACGATAGTAATAGATGTTAAAGCTCTGCTGGCTTTATCGGATGACCTCACAAGTTACGTCACGGTACACTTGCTATTTTCGGAGTTTATGAACACTATCCCTCGCGGCACTCGCGAGATTGCCCTCGAGAAAGGTCACCCGTTCACGGCCTCTTGAGGTCAAACTCTGTCCACGATACGGCGCGGAGAAAGTCGAAAGTTTAGCACCGGAAAATTAACGACAGAACCATCTATGGTGGTGTTATTTTGTTATAAAACTGGTACTTTTGATTGCTTTCAACTCTACCCGCCCTCAAAATGGATAGTGGTCACATAAATAATTGACCAACGGCTTGGCCTACTTACATAGATCGACCTTGGGTGGTGTTATGGCCTTAACTAATTGTGTCTGAGGTATTTTACTATGTTGTTAAGTAAAGGATAAAGTCTGACACCTTAATTCATGGGGTTTCACCCTTTGAGGGATAAATAGATGTTTGGGGGACTGGCTGTTGTGTATTATTTCTAGACTTGAGCTATATCCCAATTTTATTATAAATTTACATGCCTGACAGCTATAAAAAGTTAATATAGCCTGACTTATGATGGAAGAACAGTTTAGAAAACAAATATATTTATTTGCGACAAGTATTGATAACATTATATTATAGGCCCTATTATTTGTCTTATTTTATAGTTATTGATAATATCGTTAAAAAGTGACAGTTGCGGATAATATGACTTGATGTATGAATATATTAAAATGGTTTTATTAACTTTAGTAATTACCAGATATTGTTCTTCTAACCAAAATCAGGGTAGACTATAGATCTACCTTCACATATTCATACGTCAAGTCGTGTGATCTGCAGTTGTCACTTTTGCTAGAAATTATCCATACGTATAAAATAGCTAAGTATTAATTGTAAAGGAAGGTATTAAATTAACGTGTAGGCCGAATTACAAATGTACAGAGTATTTATTAAAATGTTATCAATGTTGACCATATAGTAATGTGTTTGTGTTTTCTAAAAGGTGCTATATATTTTTTGGTCAAAATAAATAAAATATTTCTCCAGTAGCAACGTAGAGTTTAGTTTTAGGCACATGCTAATATCAACAGATCTTGAATATCTGTCAAGGGTGTCGTGGAATTCTGTCAAAACTTTTTCTCCTCATTTAAAAAGTGTTGACAAAATTCCAGAACACTCTTGACAGATATTCAAGATCTGTTGATATTAGCACGTGCCTAAAACTAAACTCTATGTTGCTACTGGAGAAATATTTTATTTATTTTGACCAAAAAATATATAGCACCTTTTAGAAAACACAAACACATTACTATAATGGTCAACATTGATAACATTTTAATAAATACTCTGTACATTTGTAATTCGGCCTACACGTTAATTTAATACCTTCCTTTATTTTGATCAGAATATACAGTATAGTTAGTCTAGAAAAGTTCTCGAAGCCTTATGAAAGTATTTGAAAAAGTTTATTTTGAAAGTCTCTAAAGTCTGGAGTCGTAGGTTCGACGCCTGATACACACAGTCTTGGTCAGCGACGCACCTCACGCTTGTTACCGAGTCGCTAACTAAATAATTGCTAAACTATTATAATGGCGTGGGTACTACTAGCCCTGGTTAGCTAGAGGATGTCACTAATCATTGGAATAATAGTGTGGGGGAGTGTAGGGGTCTGTTGCCCCTCCCAATGTGAGCCGTGCTCCTAATTTGGAATACGCACGTATTGTTGTTCAAGCACGGAGAGGCCAAGTCTGTGTTGGTAGTCTCCCGGTACCCTTGTTGGGACGTGCTTGGAATATGTGGCCACCACAGGGTGTTCACAAACACATACTCGTATTAGTACTAATAATATATTATACGACACAATCGTACACACTTTCTTATATTGTGTGTTATGTATAGCTTCAAAAAATAGATTTTCTATTAAACTACCTTTAACTCGGTTTTCTTTATACATAAATTTTAAAGTAAATTGCTTAAATATTTTTAACAAATTGCACATGTTCAAATAAGGGCTTAGAAAGGTAATTTTTCTAGGGGGAGTCCGCTAGAAAATTTTACTTTACCATTACCTTTAGCCTATAAAAGTTTGTATACATACATATGGACCCCCCTCGCCCCCCCCCCCCCNCCCCCCCCCCCCCCCCCCCCCGTGTGGGGTACATCAAATTGCAAGGGAGGTCCGATAGTAATCAATAAACAATCCTTATTTTAAGGGCTAGAATTAAAATTTAAAAAAAAAGACCCAAGGTAATACCATATATGTCTAAATATCAAGTTTGTACAAAATCCATCCAACTGTTTCGGTTGTGAAACCAGGTACAGGCAGACAAACCGAGGGACACACAGTTTCCAGATACACTTTTTTAGGTTCAGAGGCACAAAAATATCATGATTCATCATAATCTTGAGGTCGAATTTTTTCACAATTACTATATTTTCTCTTTATATGAGATAGTAGTAAATATAGATATGTTCAAAAAAAAAGTGTTTTTGTGAACACAACTATATTAAAATAACATTGTTATCTTAAAACTTAAACATAAGTGAATATAATATTTTTAATACTAGCAGCATTGACGTTATAACTACCAACCCGCACCATTGAGCACATGTTCAAGGTCATTAAGTCTGGTTTGCTAGTGACGGGGACGTCCCATTTTTTTAAAACTAAAATACCATTAAATTAATTTACTCCCCCTCCCCCCCCAAAAAGTATTCAGCTTTATATGTTATGTCAAACACTCCCCAATTCTAGATATTAAGCCATTTTCAAAATATTAAAAATTTTCGAAAATCACTCATTTGCAAACTACCCTTTAAAAATCCAAGTATACGGTGTTATTTATGAGGTCACCCCCTCCATAACTATCAATTATAAGCAAAATCGTTAAAGCAATTTTCGAAATATTGTAATTCAAAAACAATCCCTCATCAGTAAAATACTCTTAATTTGAGGGCTAAGGTAAAATAAAAACATAAATCTTAGGTATTGCTCTATAGTCTATACCATCTTTATTTCAAGTTTGAACCAAATCCAGCCATTTCAAATCTATGGCCAGGGACAGACAGACAGACAGACAGGTGGATAGACAGACAGACGGTTGGACGGACAGAAGTGTAGAATCCACTTTTTTTGGNCAGACAGACAGACAGACAGGTGGATAGACAGACAGACGGTTGGACGGACAGAAGTGTAGAATCCACTTTTTTTGGGGTTCGGACATACATAAAACTTGAAGATTCATCACCATCTCGATGTTGAACATTTTCACGGTTACAATACTTTCTCTTGATATCAGAAAGTAAAAATGCGTTGGTGTCTATTAATTACACTTTCACGCAAAAACTGCTACAACAATTTTCTGAAATTTCGCTTGGCCATAACTTAGGTGTCCGGTTAACATATAGGCTAATTAAAATTTAAGTTTGTATTTTTTTCAAGGTGGCGGCTACAAAATATGACTTTAAGGCGTTTTTATCAGTTGTTAAATTTTTACAGAAAATCCACTTTTCCAATTGTGCTGAATTTTTGCATTGACATAACTCAGCCAGCCGGTTAACATATACACTAATTGAAATATACATAAGTGTTTTTGTTTTAAGATGGCGGTTACAAAACAATGCTTTTTGGTATTTTTCTCAACTTTAGCTTATAGTATTTTCATGAGGCCAACTTTTAAAGGTTCCTAAATATAAAAACATATTATATAACACATCACGTGAGAAGAACAAGTAATTAGCTAGTACTCAATACAATGTTATTGTTCTAATGATGATACAGTCTATCATTGGCTTTAACTATCTCTCAAAGAGAGGGAAGATGGTAAGTGTAAAGTAACTGTACACAATTACCCGCCTCGGTGGAGTAGTTGGATAACGTGCTAGTTTCGTGTTGAGCTAGACTGTCAAGAACTGGGAGATCGAGGTTCGAATTTCGGTCGGGTGAACTGGGGGCAATTTTCCCTAAATGGTTTTCCACTCTCCCTCCACGCAAGTGCGGGCTCACTTCCTCTAAATTCAACATTCCAAATCCCTATTCGATTAAGCGTATAACCCTGACGGGTATTAAGACGTGGTGCTAAATAAACAAACAAACAAACAATGCCCAACTTGTACAAGTACAATAATCTTCACTAAAAGAGTCACATTAACGTTTCTATTTCTACAGTAAAAAAATGTCTATTTTGTGGAAGCATTCAATTTTGTATATGGACTGTCCTTAAATTACGCGAGGCTTTTTTTTATCGTGATTTTCGATCCCCTCTCCCCTCAATGGGTTCCTTATATGGTTGTAAGAGAGAAAGAGATACCCGAAAGTTTCCTTCTCTCTTACACAATGGTATGCAGACAACAGCTCAAAAATATCAGCCCTAAATGTCCATCCAGTTATATTATATAAATCATTGGGAAAGACGAGCTACAATCCAACAGTCGACTTTTCTATATGAGGAAAGAAAAAAAAAGAGGATTTAATTTAGCCCATCCTCTTCAGACACATTGGATCAGTTGGTTAGCACACCCAGCTACTTAGTTGTATACTCAGGTTCGATTCCTGGTAGAACTAAAAATGGTGTAATTGGGCTTTTCATTTGACGGTGATGAATTGACGGACGGGGCACTGGGTGTTGTGTTTGTTCTAGATTGATGAGCTTTAATTAAACAAAAATAATTAAAATATGTTGTGCTTAGCTTCGTGAATGATCATCAAAAATAATCAGTTCATGTGTTAAATTTATAGATAGCTCTCTCTAATAGCCAATATTGGCACCGCGGTCAGAGTGCGAGGCGATATAAACTATTTTTTTCATAGCCACCCGTTCGGGTTTTACGCTTATATACTAACTACGCTAATGGCTTTACGGATGAGGAAG
>CABFWB010007904.1:0-21218 GCA_902151455.1 Timema bartmani
CACTGTGTTAGTTGTGGTCTTCAATCTCTGGACATCTACCACTGTGCTAGTTGTGGTCTTCAATCTCTGGACATCTACCATTGCGCTAGTTGTGGTCTCCAATCTCGGGAGGACTTAGAGCCCCTTGTCCGGACATTGACCCACTTCCAAACATAATTTCAAATAACACTTAACTACTGTAGCTTTGGTAAGGACATCGAGAAGATAACAGGAAGTGAGATTCTTAGTAGAGTATTATTCTGCTCCGACTGTTATTACGCTAATAACAGGCTGAAATAAGAAAGGAAGATTGAACTCACCAATACCCCACCTATCGTTAGCCTAGTTCCAAAATATCCTAACGCAGAAAAAATTAGTTTCTCATAAGACGAAAGTAATTGTTCTAAATATTTCACCGTGGTGATATCAAAATTACTATATTTTGTTTCCTTCTCAAATAAGTTTCCCGCAATCCCCTAAGCCACCTGTCGCAACACTCAGATGGTCACCTTTATTTTCATACATCAAGCTAAATACTAGGCTCGTAAAGTGAAACGAAACAGAATCATCGCTAACAAGTTTTGAAGTAATTTAACAAAATTGGGGGACATTTTGAAAGGTACGGCCCCTACTCGGGTTTATTAGGTGAATATTTTAATCTAATTAAAGGATTAATCAAATGAATAACAATAAATTTATTTCCCGTACTCGATTTATAAGATAAAGTTGCTTGATACCACAGCCACACTCTCTTCACAATGTTTACATGATACTGTACCGGAGTACTCGAATGATGAGGTGGCATGTTTTATATGATACTGTACCGGAGTACTTGACTGATGAGGTGGCATGTTTTAAAAGATACTGTACCGGAGTGCTTGAATGATGAGGTGACATGTTTTGCATGATACTGTACCGGAGTGCTCGGTTGATGAGGTGACATGTTTGACATGTTACTGTACCGGAGTGCTCGAATGATGAGGTGGCATGTTTTACATGATACTGTACCGGAGTACTTGACTAATGAGGTGGCATGTTTTACAAGATACTGTACCGGAGTACTTGACTAATGAGGTGGCATGTTTTACATGATACTGTACCGGAGTACTTGACTAATGAGGTGGCATGTTTTACATGATACTGTACCGGAGTACTTGATTGATGAGATGACATGTTTAACATGATACTGTACCTGAATACTCGACTGATTATGTGACATGTTTAACCGTGTGAAGTATAAGAGGATACCGTTAGTTATATTAAAATAAGATATGACCTTGACACAGCGACACATGCCTGCCCGTATGAACACTTAAGGTAGGGAACGAGAGAAATGACCAGGGTTTTTGCAGTTTTTAGAGCAAAACCTTATTTTGGTCAAAATAAATCAAATATTGCTTCATCACAAACATAGCGTTTAGTTTCCTTCACAAGGTGATGATAACAGTCATTGGATATCTATTATGAGCATTGGGGCATTAAATGCCAAACTTCTTAATGAAGAGAAAAAAAATTTCATCAAATTCAAGGACACTTTTGACAGATATTCAACAAATGTTGATACTACCGTGTGTTGATAACTAAACTCTAGGTTGTACTATTTGATTTATTTTGAGCAAAAAATATGCGTTTCTAGAAAAATCTGCAAAAACACCTTTTCTCACGTTTCCTACATTGCCACCTTAATATATGAGCGAGTCGTAGCTAAGCATTGTTCACAACTCACCCCTAGCAATATTATTCCTTCTGGAAGTTTCCCTTTGCGAGACTACGCCATCCACTTTTTTTGAACTTGGTGCACCTATTTGTCTGTAGTGAGAGAGAGACAGAGCTATGGCACAATAACTGGAAATAGTACCTTCTAGAAGGAAGAGTAATTTATTATCATTTAGTATTATATATGTATTAAAAGTATTAAGATATGAATTAACTACGCGGTATGTATCAATGAAAGCCTACTCATAAGTATGAATCTGCTCGACCGGGGCTTCTTGTCTTTACCATCGTTGAAGTCTCGATCTGCTCGACAGGGGTTTCTCGTCTTTACCACCGTTGAAGTCTCGATCTGCTCAAACGGGGCTTCTTGTCTTTCCCACCGTTGAAGTCTCGATCTGTTCGAACGGGGTTTCTTGTCGTTCCAACCGTTGAAGTCTCGATCTGCTCGACCGGGGTTTCTCGTCTTTCTCACCGTTGAAGTTTCGATCTACTCGACCGGGGTTTTTCGTCTTTACCACCGTTGAAGTCTCGATCTGCTCGAACGGGGTTTCTCGTCTTTTCCACCGTTGAAGTCTCGATCCATCAGAAACCCACAAACAAGCTGACATCTTGCGATATCTCTCAAATATGTATTATTAAAGTAAGTATGGCGTTAAGACGAGTGACAACAGATCTATAGAGGTCTGCTTCGATCCCAGGAGATGTTTTAATAAATATATGTTCTTCAGTCTATATAGTTGAACAAATTAAGTATTTCTAAGGTATTTGGTAGCCTGCCTTAGGTGAAGATAATTTAGAAGTCCTAAGGAGGAGTTATTGTTTTCATGAAAATGTTCTACCCTGATATTATGGCGAATCTTTACGTTCTATATATTCCCAAATCCCAAAAAGTGGGTTTTACCATTCTGTCTGTCTGTCTGTCTGTCCCTGGCCCAGATCTGAAACGATTTGATGGATTTTGTTCAAATTTGATATTTTCATATTATATATGGCTATGGCTATGTTAGGAAGTTATTTTTAATTTGACCCTAATCCTTATATTTGGTGGTTTACCGATGAGTGATTTTTGACAATTTGAATTATTTCGAAAATGACTTCAACAATTTTGTTCAAAATGGGTACCTATCTGGTGGATTTTAAAATATAGCCCACATAATTTTATACATTAATTGTTTTTCTTTAAAATTACTCACTGATCACTAGATTTTGAAATTTTTTATTTTTATTAAATAGCCACAATGACTTTATTGAAAATTGGTATTTGGGGTCTAATTTACATGATTGTGGGGACTACAAGAAACTGCACCAGCATTCTCCTATAGGTAGGTCAGGTAACCACTATGTCAATGGGTTGGTGTCAGGCACACTAGCCGTTAAACCATTTCTACTGATTATAATGTATAATAATATATTATAATGTATTAAGTAGGAAAATTCTCTTACTAATCTAATACAAACATATAAATGCGTGAATGGTAAAAAAATATTAGGGTTAGACAAAGCATATTAAATGTATCACTGAATTAACTATTAAATTATATTATTTAAGTACAACATTAATTAAAATAAAGGGTACATTTAGTAACAAGCTGGTAAGATAATCTTAGTATATTTTTACTTTAGAATTTAACTAATTTAATTATTCAATTAATTATTTTTGAAATCCCCATTGTATGATATATGAAGATTTTTAAATATTTGACTATCAAATAAGAATTTTTTATGGGCAGACGAATAAAACGATTTTTTTTCGTGTATATTTGTTTTAAGGCGATGTAACCTTGATCAATATTTAGTAAGAAGCAGTAAATAATGAAGTGTAAATGAGAATAAAATTGAACTGGAACACCCTCCCCCCCTCCCCCCTAAAGTTTGAATGAGGTAAAGAAAGGTCAACAACACCTCGGAGGACTTCCGTTGCCTGGAGGTTGATTGAGAGAGAAACACCATAAAAAAGAGTTTAACCAAATAGTAAAGAATGAATTAAAGTGGCCCAAGCCCTACCGTTGTGTGTAATAGCGTGGAGCCGATGACAAGATGAATAACTCAGCTGATTTTATTAGCGGTAGGTGCAGCCACATACTACCAGAGATAAAAACATCCGCTCCTACTGGATATTAGTTGACAGTGCCGAGAGTACAATAAAACTTTTCCTCAATAAGCAATCGCTGACCACAATTTATTCTCCAACTGTTTTTTTTTCGCCCTGCAAAATTCAACGCTACGAACTGCCTTGGTGGACGCACGGTCTAAGGCGTCAATATCACAATAGATTGGCCTCCCGATGGCAGGGGGATTGAATCCTAGTCGGGTGTGATAAGGGTTGTTTTTCATAAATAGTTGTTTTCCACTCTCCCTCCACACAAATGATGGTGCATTCCTATAAATACTACATTCCTCATACCTATCTCATTAGCGTAATCAGTATATATGCTTATAACCTGGACAGTTAGTAAGACGCGGTGCTGAAGAAACCACTACTATATGTTACGCCATTAAATATATTCGAGTGATACTAAAATCCAATCAAGGTTTTAAGTTAACAAAATTGTGGCATGTTTCTGAAAAGTAGTTGTGAACAGAAACTGATTTCAGCACAGAATCAAGTTCGGAAACATTGCTCGTGTGTCACGGCTCATAAGCTCTGATGTACGTACTGGGTGTGTTGTGTCTACCTGCAAAGGTGAGTACAGGTGATATAAAATATCCTGTGTGTTCTAGAAATGTCTTTTGGAGCAAGTAAAGAACAAACTAAGAAGTACAACAGTTCCTCGACTTGATCATGATGTTGTACACTCCGTCTATCCTGTAAGGTAGCAGTCTTACCTTGAATGACTACACTATGGCCCTATCTTATAAGCTACACCATATTGGAACCAAGCAAGGTAGTAGTCTTACCTTGACTGATTACACTATGGCCCCATCTTATAAACTACACCATAGTGGAACCAAGCACGGTAGATACATCCATCAGGCTCGTGACCTTACAGGGATGGAGTCAGACGCATTCATCCTTCACTTGGTGCGACACATCAGGTCATGTGAGACCTAGTGCTGTACCTTGATGGAGACTAGCCCGGTTGGCATAACAGATCAACTTCAGGGAGGAAAATAATGTCCCACCTGGCCTGTCAGTAATACGTACTACACCAGGGATTTGCTGTGTTTAGATGAATTTAAAAGTTATTTATTAAATGAAGATGGAAATATAATATGTTGAGAGTGTCCAAGGCTTTGTTCCAAGTTAAAACCACATGCCGCGGTAGAACGTTATTGCCAAAGTCAGTCATGAAATAATGTTTTTATTTGAGGTATTTAACATACACTTTCTGAAACAACTGATTATATCAGCACAAGACTTACAAACTAACTTAAATATAGAACAGACACAGCATCCAGACCTCGGCCTGGTAGTCAAGCACGCTAGCGACTGAGCTAAGGTGTCATCATGTAACAATATACCAAGCAGTTAATATTAATACTTGTTGGTGTCCTACATCATCTGTCAACTATTGAGACATAGTAATATATTACCTCCTCAATAAAACATGATTCAATATTGTGTGTGATCCTGTCCTACCTCCTCAATATTGTGTGTGATCCTGCCCTACCCACTCAATATTGTGTGTGATCCTGCCCTACCCACTCAATATTGTGTGTGATCCTGTCCTACCTCCTCAATATTGTGTGTAATCCTGTCCTACCCACTCAATATTGTGTGTGATCCTGTCCTACCTCCTCAATATTGTGTGTGATCCTGTCATACCTCCTCAATATTGTGTGTCATCCTGCCCTACCCACTCAATATTGTGTGTAATCCTGTCCTACCCACTCAATATTGTGTGTAATCCTGTCCTACCCACTCAATATTGTGTGTGATCCTGTCCTACCCACTCAATATTGTGTGTGATCCTGCCCTACCCACTCAATATTGTGTGTGATCCTGCCCTGCCCACTCAATATTGATGTGTGACCCTGTCCTACCTCCTTAATATTGTGTATGATCCTGCCCTACCCACTCAATATTGTGTGTGATCCTGCCCTACCCATTCAATATTGTGTGTTATCCTGTCCTACCTCTTCAATATTGTGTGTGATCCTGTCCTACCCACTCAACAAAACATGCCCTAATAGTATCCTACCTTCAACCAGGGACGTGAGCAGAGTCACGTTGGCAGCCTTCCTGCGGCCAGCCGGCAGATTCAGGCCGATTTTCTCCAACTTTTCTCTCAGAAGACGACCGCCGTTTTTAGACTTGGCCCTGTGCAACAAATACAGCAACACTCATTACAGAGCAACACTCATTACATAGCAACACTCATAATACAGCAACACTCATTAAACAGTAACACTCATAATACAGCAACACTTCTGATACAGCAACACTCATAATACAGTAACACTCATTACACAGTAACACTCCTAATACAGTAACACTCCTAATACAGCAACACTCATAATACAGCAACACTCATAATACAGCAACACTCATAATACAGTAACACTCATTACACAGTAACACTCATTACACAGTAACACTCATTACACAGTAACACTCATTACACAGTAACACTCATTACACAGTAACACTCATTACAAAGCAACACTCATAATACAGCAACACTCATTATATAGCAACACTCATAATATAGCAACACTCATAATATAGCAACACTCATTACACAGAAACACTCTTAATACAGCAACACTCATAATATAGCAACACTCATTACACAGCAACACCCATTACGCAGCAACACGCCTGATACAGGGCTGGGTATACTAGAACTCTGTTGGGGAAGTTGAGGAAACAAAAGAATTTGCTTAATGCGGTCAACGTTGATATTGTTCAAATATTAAATGATATTGTTCTACTATTACTATTGATATTTGCGGGGCAATGTAAAGGTCACTGTTTAAATGAGGAGTGAATTAAAAACTCCGAAACATGCGAAGAAAAGGTTTTTGTTGCCGCCACGTGACATTTAGTGCATCTAGACAAAGAGAAAGTCTTGGAGAAATAACAAATCTATGTTTATTCTCTAATGCAGCCATATCTAGATCTATCTCTGCTTATGTTATAAAGGTACCTAGTTTAATCACCAGTCGGTGTTAAAATACGGTTTAGTGGCTGCTATAGCTTGCGTCAGTGACCAAATTGTCTAAGGCGTCACTCAAGTGTTAGGCTGGATGGAGAGATCATGGTTTTGAACCCCCGTCAGGTCTACTTAGGGTGGTTTTTCCTAAATGGTTTGTCACCCTCCTTCCAAGCAAATGCGGGTATATTACCTCTAAAATACTTCCTTCCTCATCCCTAACCTATTAAAGTATGTACAAACTGAACAAGCAGTAAGACACGGTGATAAAAAAAAAATAGCTGTTATAAAAATGATTATGTTAAAATATTCCATATTAAGTGAGATATTTCATGTATATTTTTTCTCTTCCTTTAAAATGTGTTTAGGATGAGGTTTTGTGGAAATTGAAGTAGAAGCTAAGAAGATTTTACTTTCAGCCTCGACATTTATAAGCTTAAAACATCCCGATTATTTTATAGTTATTGATGCATTATTTAAGTATATTTTGTAACTGTAAAAAGATGTTCTTCCTATTATAATTTAACTGTAGTTGTAGGTACGCTAGTATTCTGGTAGGAATTATAGTTTAAGAAACCCAAGGTTCTTATTTTCTTGCCGTCGACATGTTTCTAATAGTTTTAGATATAGTTGAAGCGATGTTTTCTTGGCGGATATTCCAACTCCTTGACCTTAATCAATCCGTATGATAGGAAGATGGTATTGGTTTGGAAACAAAGTCAATAATAACGTTTTTAAAAGAGATACCATCATCTAATTTGACAAATGACCAAATGGTTTAGTTGGTACCAAGAGGTCTAGCAACTCGGGATCAACTCTGATAACAGCATTGTACTATGATTAGTACGTGTAGCAACCTGACCTGATGCTGTTATAAAACTCTGATAACAGCATTGTACTATCATTAGTATGTGTAGCAACCTGACCTGATGCTGTTATAAAACTCTGATAACAGTATTGTACTATCATTAGTACGTGTAGCAACCTGACCTAGGTCTGTTATAAAATTCCCCACACTTTCCAGCTTTCCCAAACAACACTTTTTAATATTCCCCGACTGTTTGTAGTTTTCTTGGTGAATGGCAATATTTGTTTGTTTGTTTGTTTGTTTGTTTGTTTATTAAGCAGCTACTAGTCCTAAACATTATTCTCCCCCCCCCCCTCCCATGTTTCCAGTATAATTAGTGTCCCTGTGTCAGTGTGGTATAAACGAACAATATCCAGGCGATACATTTTGTTAACATCAAGAAACCAAATCTCTCACTTCTGTTTTACTGCTTAGGTTAAAAATGAACGGGTTCTTGTAGACAAGTATTTAGTTCCCTGACTTGTCAAATTGGGTGCAGTCACCATGTAGAGAAGTGCGCTGACATTAGTTGGTAGATGGGATGTGTGATATGTCGAATGGAAACAACGCACACAGTGAGATTACAGCCTCGACCTCCCAGTACACCACCAATCCAGTCAATTGAGAGTCTGACGTCTTAGACCACGTGGACACCGGTGAATGTTAAGTAACTTAGTGAGTCCCTATGATCGTAGCTTGTTGTGTAAATTACACGTCTCATATGTAGCTTGTTATGTAAATTACACCGGTCATATGTAGCTTGGTGTGTAAATTACACCGGCCATATGTAGCTTGTTGTGTAAATTACACGTGTTCACATGTAGCTTGTTGTGTAAATTACACGGTTCATATGTAGCTTGTTGTGCAAATTACACGGGTCATTTCTAGCTTGTTGTGTAAATTACACGGGTCATTTCTAGCTTGTTGTGTAAATTACACGGGTCATATATAGCTTGTTGTGTAAATTACACGGGTCATTTCTAGCTTGTTGTGTAAATTACACGTGTTCACATGTAGCTTGTTGTGTAAATTACACGGTTCATATGTAGCTTGTTGTGCAAATTACACGGGTCATTTCTAGCTTGTTGTGTAAATTACACGGGTCATTTCTAGCTTGTTGTGTAAATTACACGGGTCATATATAGCTTGTTGTGTAAATTACACGGGTCATTTCTAGCTTGTTGTGTAAATTACACGTGTTCACATGTAGCTTGTTGTGTAAATTACACGGTTCATATGTAGCTTGTTGTGCAAATTACACGGGTCATTTCTAGCTTGTTGTGTAAATTACACGGGTCATTTCTAGCTTGTTGTGTAAATTACACGGGTCATATATAGCTTGTTGTGTAAATTACACGGGTCATTTCTAGCTTGTTGTGTAAATTACACGTGTTCACATGTAGCTTGTTGTGTAAATTACACGGTTCATATGTAGCTTGTTGTGCAAATTACACGGGTCATTTCTAGCTTGTTGTGTAAATTACACGGGTCATTTCTAGCTTGTTGTGTAAATTACACGGGTCATATATAGCTTGTTGTGTAAATTACACGGGTCATTTCTAGCTTGTTGTGTAAATTACACGTGTTCACATGTAGCTTGTTGTGTAAATTACACGGTTCATATGTAGCTTGTTGTGCAAATTACACGGGTCATTTCTAGCTTGTTGTGTAAATTACACGGGTCATTTCTAGCTTGTTGTGTAAATTACACGGGTCATATATAGCTTGTTGTGTAAATTACACGGGTCATTTCTAGCTTGTTGTGTAAATTACACCGGCCATATGTAGCTTGTTGTGTAAATTACACGGTTCATATGTTTCTTGTTGTGTAATGACCCCTCTATATCAAGTCATCTCTTCACTATTTCTCGTTAAAATTAAACAAATAAAATGGTGATGATAAAAAACAGCCTGTGTTCCTGAAAAGTTCCTCCTAAAGATTCCCTAGAGAGCCTCCCTCCCCACTAATGTACCCCTCTCTATATTCCATCTGGTCTAACTATTTTGTCACGTACTAAGGGGGTGCAAAGGGAGGAATGGGGTGTTCGATGAACCTCAAAATCATTTTCACTTCTCATCAAATCTTCGCAATGAACGAACTCAAAACCTTCCCCCCATCTTTGTTCTCTCTTTGTCCTACATTTTCTTCGTCGACTCCTTTCTCTTTCCCACTCTCAGTCTACAAATAATAATGTAGCTCTTTCTCTTTCAATACTTTGTCCCCTCATTATTCTAAGGCCGTAACGAGCGCCGCACATCATTCGTCGTTAAAACGGGGACCCTAGCGGTGATAAGTGTAACTAGTGTTGGAGGGCGTTTTAGAACGACCAACTTTATGGGTGAGACGTTTCATGGACCTCCAGAAATACCAAGTTATTTTAACAAGTGTTTTGTTATTTAAAAACATGGAGGGTAGAGGTGTCCAAATGTCTCGTCACCAGAAAATTAGACTGAATGAACCTGACGTTTAGACCGCGTGTCCACTGCAGAGGGTTATTTGATTGTTGATATATCAGCTGAGAAAACTGTGTTATTTGGATTATTGAGAGTACACGATTCATCTAGAAGATAAATATGAGGCGGGTATTTTAGAGGAAATGCACCAGCACTAGCGTGGAAAACCACGCGCCCGGTTGATATATGAACTTTGATCCCCTGTCACCAGTGATCCAATCTTTCGAGGCTGACGGAATAGACTATAGGACCACAGGTGATGAGTGCTATAATAATATTCATACTTCACACTTTGTGAACAATTGACATGAGTGGTGTGAACAAATAACAGTACTTGATATCCCCCCCAAGTGATTAGAGCGTCCGACCATTAATCTAAGGACCCCTGGTTCTATTCCGAGCTATGTTCATGAAGATATTTATTATTTGTCTACGGGTTCCCAATGGGACCTTTCGTTAGTTTGTAAGCTGTGCTACGATATTATCTGTAGGTTTAGAAATTGTATGCTAAATACGTGAGTGAGCGTAGCCATGCCCTGTTTTAACGTGACCATTTGGCATCTCGTCTGTCTGTAGGATGTATGTTCAAAGATGACTGCCAAAGGCTTGGACCGATTTTAACCAAATTAGACAGGAACATTCTTTGAGACTAGGCCGAGAGATGCTTGTACAAATCTTCCAATAAGAACATCCGTTTAAAGATGGTGGCCGCTAAAAAGGTTTTCGTTTATTGACCGATCTCAATGGATTTTGAATTTAAAATGTTAAGCGATCTATCGAACACATAGAGTGTTTGTTTTTGAATTTTGACTCAGATAGTGAGACTGACGGCTTAGACCATAAGAACAATGGCTATTATCTGTGAATATAATGTATTAATTAATACAGTGTTAAGTGGTTTTCCTTCAAACTTGGTCATAGAGGAAAAATATTAACTTCAATTACAAAGATAATTTATTAGAAATATTTAAACTTGGAATCCAAAGATAAATTTTAAAACTGTAGTAACAGTAGTAACGCGAAGGAGCGAGATCTACGATTTACAAAACTACTGACTAATACCAAATAAAACAGTTTTAAGGTGAGACATAAGGGGACGCGAGAAAAAGGCGGTGTTTTTGCAGTTTCTTTGGCAAAACACTTTTTTGACCAAAATAAATAAAATATTGCTCCGGTACAAACATATAGTTTAATTTTATTCACGTGTTAATATCAACAGTTTTTGAATATTTGTCTTGAGCAACGCGGCATTAGATGAGAAACTTTTTTAATTAAATAAAAAGTTGTCATTAAATTCCAGAACACCCTCGACAGATATTCAAGAAATTATGAGGTCACCATGTGAAAAAAATTAAATTGTATGTTTGTACTGGAACACTATTTTATTTAGCTTGGTCACAAAAAAAAATGTTTTGCCGTAAAAACTGCAAAAACACCGGCTTTTTCCTTCAAACCCTTCCGTCCCACCTTAATTAATAGACAAGCATACCCCTGCAATGTTTTGACCCGCATCTCGCCTGACAGGTCTACATACAATGTAGCATACTCACTTCATCTAACGGCGTTTATTTTTAAATTTTCGACTAGCGAGAAGAAAGTCCTGGTCAAATTACTCCATGTTCTTAATATATTTACAATAGGTCCTCTATGAGGAGAAAATTAAACTAAATAAATGGCAAAAAAAAATAAGGACCTGAAATTACATTCCCTCCCATCCCACCTTAACCTGACTCTAAAGCATACACAACACTCAGACCCCCATACACCAATTTATCACAGCAAAATAAAAACGCATCAATTTGACCAATGAGAGTTTTTTTCCCCTTAAATTGCATTTAGCATGAAGATCGTTTCTCTTAGGCAATGGGGTGATAACGTTGACTAAAAACCCGCTTCGTCGCCCACTTTGGCCACGCTGGCTTGAACGGCGCAATGCTGACCAATCTAAGGTGTCGGAGGTAATATGTCTCATCAAGATATTCAGGTGACAGTGTAACGTCAAGTACTGGCGGTCTCTGGTATCAAGCAAAGACAATACAATATACAAGGCTTGTGTCTTCCTTGCTGGAGTTCATTTACACAGTATTCAGTCATTGAGGTTCTATCCCGTTGGAAATATCCCGGACAAATTTACAAGAGTGTTTTAACGCAGAGGATAAATAAATATAAATAAAGATTAGTCAAATATGTCAGCATAAAAAGACTATAATGTTTTTTTGTCTTTTATCTCCGAACTTTTCTCTTTACCTAGATGTTTTAGTGGATAATTTAAATATTAGAAGTAGTGTTACGTAACAGCAATAAAAATAATATCTTCGACTCTGGCTTTGCATTTAAAAAGTGACCTAAACACTCACCACGCATAGAAATAGTCTCAGTTTTCTTTACGTTTATCACTTCCCATTACCCGGCTGGGACTCAAACCCTGAACCACTCGTCAATATCCCACCAGACCAGGTTTATTCAATATAAACTTGTTCCATTTATACATAAAGATAGTTGTAAAGTATATTTTTGTTTGGCAAGCAAAGGTTTCTGGGAAATACTCCTCGCTGCCTCTTCACAGGGTCATAAGCTGACACTCGTATGTGTTTGTTATTTATTTCTTCCTCACAAAAATTGTTTAGAGTCACCCCTTCCAGTTCATTAGTGTCTACATTCCATGCATGACGTTTTTATTATCTTTCCCGATTGCTCGACTACTTCTCGTGGGATATTTTATGTTCGCTCCGTTTCGACACTCCAAGACTTTCGAACATACATTTCACCGAGTTCGAGCAATCGACTAGGTCGAGACAGATAGAGAACTGGACAAGCTGGTGGCTGGGGGGAACTTCTTTAGGGCACACTCACGCCAATAACATTTATTTTCATAAAAAAAAATTGAGTTGCATTTTAAAAACTGAGAGCGCGCGTCATTGTAATATAATACGTAATCCTAAATAAGCTCAGTCTTGGATATAATAAGTAATCCTAAATAAGCTCAGTCTTGGATATAATACGTAATCCTAAATAAGCTCAGTCTTGGATATAATAAAATACTACCGATACCGAACAATTGAGCAATATCTAACCATCAGATGAACCCTGGGATAAAATCATTTTAATTTTAAGAAGAAAAAAAATTCCCCCACGTCTCACTGCCCCTCCAGGTTGTACGCGTGCATTAATTATGCTAGTTGAATAAACATAGTAAGGTGTTATTTTAAAGGAAATGTACCCGTATTTGCTTGGAGGGAGAATTAAAAATAAAGTATTTATGGAAAATACACTCAGTACACCCGTCCGGGATTCGTACCCCCTTATCCCTCGATCATTAGATGTTACAAGCTCTGAATGACTGATTGTTATGACTAGTATTTAGCACTGAATGACTGATTGTTATAACTAGTATTTATCTCTGAATGACTTATTGTTATGACTAGTATTTATCTCTGAATGACTAATTGTTATGACTAGTATTTAGCTCTGAATGACTGATTGTTATGACTAGTATTTAGCACTGAATGACTGATTGTTATAACTAGTATTTATCTCTGAATGACTTATTGTTATGACTAGTATTTATCTCTGAATGACTAATTGTTATGACTAGTATTTAGCTCTGAATGACTGATTGTTATGACTAGTATTTAGCACTGAATGACTGATTGTTATAACTAGTATTTATCTCTGAATGACTTATTGTTATGACTAGTATTTATCTCTGAATGACTAATTGTTATGACTAGTATTTAGCTCTGAATGACTGATTGTTATGACTAGTATTTAGCACTGAATGACTGATTGTTATAACTAGTATTTATCTCTGAATGACTTATTGTTATGACTAGTATTTATCTCTGAATGACTAATTGTTATGACTAGTATTTAGCTCTGAATGACTGATTGTTATGACTAGTATTTAGCACTGAATGACTGATTGTTATGACTAGTATTTAGCTCTGAATGACTGATTGTTATGACTAGTATTTAGCTCTGAATGACTGATTGTTATGACTAGTATTTAGCTCTGAATGACTGATTGTTATGACTAGTATTTAGCTCTGAATGACTGATTGTTATGACTAGTATTTAGCACTGAATGACTGATTGTTATGACTAGTATTTAGCTCTGAATGACTGATTGTTATGACTAGTATTTAGCTCTGAATGACTGATTGTTATGACTAGTATTTAGCTCTGAATGACTGATTGTTATACATTTCGTACTTTTATGTTGTGGCGAAGGGAGTTGGAGATCTTCAGGCTGAGCTGTTGGAGGATGAGTCCGGTGGCCCGTGGGCCCCTGTGTGCCCACCGCCTTCAGCCACGCCCAGACCGGGAAAACACCTGTCAGAATGCGTGGAGCGGCACTTGGGCCCTTGTTACGGTCACACATGTGGCGGACACATGCAGGAAGATGTGTGTGTGTGTGTGTAGCTCACATCAGCGTTCGTTGAACTTTCCTCTTTCTCTCCTTATCTTGATTTTAAAAGTTACTCCGGTTTCGTCTTTGTCTTTCTTTTGCAGACCCGTTAAGACCTTTTGGGATGCAGTTATCAAGATAACAAAATCGATTGGACCTGGAAGTGTTCAAATATTTGTAATTGCGCGCCTTTAGTCGGGTCATTCATCCGTTTGTCCACTTCTCCAAGACCAAGTGGTAAGGTACATCAAGTGCGGAGCAAGTATACTCCGGTTCGACCCCAGACGGTGCTTACAGTAATAATCTAGCACCAGATGTTTGTGTTTATCTCAACAGTCCATGGAGTCTGGTGTGTTGGGCTCACAAAGTGCGGCCCGTGGCAGTCTTTGTATTGTATTTAAAAACATAAATCAGTCTTTTCTAGACGCACCCTTCGTTGAATTAAAGCTAACGTTCTAGGACCTCAGCTCCGTTAACATTTAGTGAGTTTTCAAGTTGGGACGTTTCTATCTCCAGCCTGAAGTTAAATCTGACATTCCGTCAACGCAGCTCAAGTCTGGAACCACAAACACTGGTCACGAAACTCTTCAAAACAAACCCCCCATATTGACTCCAGTTGGATGAATGTCTTGGAAAAATAGATTAAATACAAGGGAATATTTTATTAAGGCAATGTAACGATTCTGTCCATTAAATATTACTCTTTGGATAAACATGCGTTCTAATTTCTAAGGCAATTAAATATTTTCTTATTCAATCTATTCCATAGTTAATATGTTTTTATAATATGCCCTAAAATATAAAATAAACAAAACATTTGGTAGTCACATGTCCGCTGAAAACATGTTCATGTTCATGTTCAGCTTTGAAATAAGTTTATAATAAAACCATGGCATGTCAAAAGATCCCAGCCTTGTTAAAGTATGTTACAAAATGGCTGGTATTTGAATGAGGACCAAGTACTTATTTTCACTTAACATCAAGTGCTTTAATGATAAACTAAGTGCGCCCTGTAAATTATGAGCCTCAGAGCTCAAAAGATGCATAAGGTTAACTGCCGTGCCAGAAATCTTACATTGATTGTCTAGAGCTTGTTTGTTGATGATTTTAATGAAACTATTTGTTTATCGCTGGAATATAGAGCATTGGCAGTGTGTTGTGTTGAGGTTTAGCTTGTGACGTCATGGCAAGTCAGTATAGCAAATACCAAGTTCATGTATTTACGTACTATTCGAAGAGTTTTAAACATTTAACAATGAAACTAAAACCATACATTATTAAATAATTAAAAAAAATAATCTTACGTCGGAAAAATATTTTCTTTATCTTGATTTTTTTTAACGTATTCCTTTTAAATCGTCTACGACTTGGGTTATTGGTCTATTCATGGAAATGTCCTGTGGGAATCTACCTTCCTGGAAGTGGATTGAAAAAGTTAGCAAATACAAATATCTCTCTAGAATAGGAAGCAAGGTGGATATAATTTTGAAATATAGTTCAATGCTGTCCAGGCGCAAATGGTAGAGCGAGTACTTGTACTCGTCAGAGGAAGAGAGGCATTGTTATCATCTGGTAAACAAGTAGCTTGACAGGGATAACTGTTCATTTTCTTCCCTCTCTTTATATTTTGTACGTTAGCGTCTAAGTGTGATAGGTCTTAGTGAGTCCTTAAAATATAATTTCAAACGGAATAAATGGACAAAAGTTCAGTTCACTGATTCTGTTATATTCTTACCACTTATTGAAACTTAAAACACCTTTTAAAAAAATGGACACCATCATCAATAAGTTTCATTTTACATTTTAGTCGGTCTTTCTGATTCGAAAACGTTTTAGATACTGTTGTGTGTCGCTCAACTTCTCTGCAGTTTGTGTTTATTTTGTAAACATAACTGACATCATAATGGGTACATAGTAAATATTTCAGCATTTATTAACTGACATAAAGCTCGAAGCCGGGTCATTTGACTTAGTAACTTTAAGGTATGAATCTCTCTGAGCGAGTGTTGGTATTAGCTAATCCTAGCAATGTGTATTGGGTCTTCTCTCCTAATAACATATAAATAGTCGGAGAGTACGAGGTCTTGAAATAAAATTTCCTATTAATTCTACATCCCACACCCCTACGTCATTAGTGTGGTTAAATGCTCATATCCCGGATTGGAAATAGTGTGCTTGCGACAAACAATCTGTTGTGATACAAACAGCCTGTTTTGATACAAATGAAGTCATCGGGATATCGTAGAAAGTTGCCCCTTGGAGCTGCTACCCTCACAACTCCTCACAAGATAACATAACACACCGGGGACGGAACAAACGTTCATGCTTTTAAGAGTTTATAAATGTTTTGAAAATTATTAATCAACTAAATGTTGTTCCATTGTGCCTAGCTTGTTTTTATGTCTCCAAATGACTTAACCTAATTTAACTTTATAACAAACACAACACTCAAAGTCCTAACAGTTGTTCGTCCACATGCTATTTTCACTGATAAGGTAGGGAAAGGGAACGTAGAGCTTAGGTGAAATGTACCAGCATTTTCATGGAGATAGGATGGGAAATCGTTTAGTAAACAGCCCCTTCTAATCTTGATTTCTCAATCACCAGCAAACCAGAAACCACGAGGCTAACTGTTTTGTCCCCGTGTCCACCGTTGTGGGTATTTGACTCTTAACAGTTGTTACCATTGGTTTATTTATCGGTCGTTGCTCACATACTCCACCAATCAAAGCAGTTAAGGCCCTTGGCCCTGTCGAATGCAAGTCTAAAACCTATTTTGTGGGATGGTGGGGTGTTTACATAAAAAGAATAACTTAATCAACATGCTTCTATTCTTGAACAAGCCATTTCCGAAAAGAAAACTGCAAAATAATAAAAATTCTTGAATATAACCGTTTGTTCCCATGGCTCTGCATTTCCACTCCAAATGAAAAGAGCCAATTGCCTTAAGTTGATAAACACTGCAGGTAAGATTTGAAGCCGATACGCACATTGGACAACCCCATCAATTAATTGATTATACAATGTCTAATAAACTGGAGATGAGTAATAGTTGAAGGTGTTTAGTGATTGTTTCAAAAGGTAATGGCACGAAAAAGGAAGGTCACAACCTACTTGAAACCTTTCCAGAGTAGGTTTATTGCTCTCTTTACAAAGCAAACATTTTATAATTTTGTGTGTCAAAACTCTGTTGTCCAAGTAGCTCGAGACTTGGCCACAGACGATGTCTGTATCAGACCCACAGCCTCCAGGTTAAGATGTTCACTGGAAGAGCTTGAGTCCTTCAACATGGGGATCGCTATGGGTCATCCCAAGTGACAACATCACTATCTTATAGCGTCAATAAACATGCTTTCATTAAGCTAGGTTCAGGTAGCAGCCCCACTTCCTTACCATAAACCAACCGAGCCTACTCAGACTGCGAATTACGTAGTATGGTTCTTGAGCTATTGTGTTCGGATCACCGTCCCTTTACAACGAATAATTTGAAGCGAGTTGTTTCAGCTGTTATCACTAAAAATTGCAACTAGTACTCCCCAGTGGCCAAGGACTCAACCTGGCTACAAAATACCGTATTAATGAGTTACTCCGAGGGGTCTCTGATGAAATCAGCTGAGAAAGAGATATCATCCAGAGGTAATATAACTGACAGGTTTGCAATTCACTAACCTTGGTCAAAACTGAAACTCTTCTGGGAAGATTGTATTAGTTAAAACACGATCGTTAGCTTTCAAATAGAGGATGCCAAAGATGACAGTATCTACAGGTATGATATCGTTGCGGTGTCAGTCTGTCTGCCCTTCCAGGGCGCTGTCTCCCACTTGCAGAAACTCTGGAGAGATGAAACTTGGTACGGATGATATGAAGTATGCTATTTTTATGAGAAAAAATTGGAAAAATCTAATATGGCAGGCAAAACGTAGGAATTGAGCTCTATTTGGATTAAATGGAGGGCTCAAAATTTCCTAAGCTAATAGAAAGAATTATCTGTGTAATAGACCATATAAATATTCAGTATTTTCTGATTACCAACCTAAACCCTATTTTCCGACCTCAAAAACCCTAGCTACCGATATCATAAGACAAAAAACCTAAAAATAAATCAACACATACAAAAAAAAAAGATGATCTTAGAGGACCCATTAGCATGGGGATAAACTAGCGCTAGCGGCGGCAGAGCAATACATTAAAATAATAAGCTTCTGGTGATTTAATCTACGCTTTGTCAAACCATGATGCTCATTGTTTGATATGTTTGTTTCCCATTACTTCTTCCATGCTCTCTGGTGAACTGTGATGCTCTTTTTACCTATTCGCTTCTGTAACAATGTATATTACTATCTTAAGATCGTGCCTATGACGCTGTCGTCTCTAGAAACATACTTAAACTACTGATTATTCGTTCATTTTGCCTTGTGGTTGCGGGATGTTATATTATTGATATTTGTTCGAGTGTGACTCAGCCAGGAAGTTATGGACGGTTTAATGGAGATCACAGCGCTCAAAGCTTATACCAAATAATCCGTTGTTCTTCTGGTACTGCGTCTTAATACCTGTTCAGGCTATGCGCACATGTACTAATTACGTTAGTGAGCTAGGGATGTGGAAGGTTAAATTTATAAGAAGTGTATCCGCATTTGCGTGGAGGGAGAGTGGAAAGCCGGTACACCCAACCGGGATTTAAGCCCCAATCTCCCTGTGATTGGCAGTCTAGTCTAACACGAGATTGACACCTTAGACCATGCGACCACCTAAGCAGGTAGTAATTATGTTGGAATAACAGCAAATACTGGAGCCTAGTTCTGAGAGAAGAATCCCGTAGTAAAATGTTGGCGTCAATCTACACTTGCAGGATCGTATGTTCTTGTGGGAGTTTACTTGATACTTCCCGATAACCTGTCACGAACAACTAACTCCTGTCATGAACAACCTCCTGTCACTAACAACTATCTCCTATCACGAACAACTCACTCCTGTCACGAAAAACTACCTTTTGTCACGAACAACTACCTCCTGTCACGAACAACTACCTCCTCTCACGAACAACTACCTCCTCTCACTAACAACTACCTCCTGTCATGAACAACCTTCTGTCACGAACAACTATCTCCCGTCACGAACGATACTGTCTCGAACAATCTTAGAAACAAGGAACGGGCTGATCTGCGTGAAAGCACTAGAAACGCTGCACACGTTTATAAACACTCCATTGTTTATGAAAGGGTTTGATAAAGTTTAATGTTGTTTACACCAAAATGTGGGTGAAAGATCTGAACAGCTAACAAAAAAGGTCCACATTTACAAGTGTGGCAGCTTACATAGAACCCTATAAAATCCTACATTATCTTAAAATGTTGTGTTGTGTCCCAATCAAAACATGACTTTATTTGACAGTAGAAGGCTATATCTAAGTTTATGACCTTTCCTTTAATCTCAGAAAATACCCGCCCTGCTGGCCGAATGGTCTAAGGTGTCACTCTTGTGTAAAACTGACCTCAGGGAGATTGGTATTCGAATCTGGGTCGGGTATACCGAGAATGTGTTTTCCGAAATGGTTTCCCACTCTCCTTCCACGCAAATGTGGGCACATTACCTCTAAAATTCTTTAGTCCTCATCCACACCCCATTAGAGTAATCATCATATATCCCTATAGAATGAACAGGTAGTAAGACGTGGTATAAAAAAATCTCAGTAGTACAAATTTTCGCGTAAAGTGTATTTGAATTTTAAAAAAACTTTAAGCTCAAAATTTGAACTTTTAAACTGGTCCGAAATCTGCTGATTATTTTCTCCTCCATTTAGTTGAAAACTATATCTAAAGATATCAAACAACTTGTTAATATCGCGTTATTTCTAAAGGTTTGCAACCTGCCATACAGCAGCCATGCAGATCTTGAGACTGCGCCTGTAGTTAGGCAAGGAGCTGTACGTGTGTATGAAGGAGAAAGGAGGACAAGAATTAGGCTCTCAGATAACTACCGACACGGATTAGGTTCGTTTACTATGGATTATTGCATATAGCCCGCATCAGTGGGCATGCGGATTAAATGTTGAGTTCATATAGCCTGGTATGCCATTAGTGAGGATGTCAGGGTTTGAATCTTGGACATTTAGTAAAAACTACCCCCCATCCTAGCAGGATTTAAACCCTGACCTCTCTGCCATTGTCTAATCCGTCTATTGAGAGAGGGACGCCTTAGATCATTCTATCACCAAAGTGGGTAGCCGTGTCACATGATGAACAATGTAGGCCTATATGTGAATATGTGGAGCTATATATTATATCTAATGACTGCAAGTTAATAATTCATCTAGATTCTAGAGCCTAGACAAACCGGGAGTGGTACAAAATACAGAGTTTTTCTCTAAAGGGTTCACCTCCCCCTACGCAAACGCAGGCACATTTCCTCTAAATAGTACCGTCCCTATACCCCCTAATTAGCATGAATGTGTGTAGTAGGACGCTGTTACGTGAATCCCTCTCTAAGTAACGATAGTACCGTCAAGAGGCCCAGGTAGCACTGTCTCACTTCCTGTTTGCATTCCTAACACTGTTTCAAACGCCTGTGTTCACCAAACATAGTGTTTTAATTGTGTTTGTGTCTGGATTACATTCTCGTGATTATCTACAAGGTAGAGACCACTGATCAAGAACCAAACACTCTCGTGATTATCTACAAGGTAGAGACCACTGATCAAGAACCAAACACTCTCGTG
>CABFWB010007906.1:0-21213 GCA_902151455.1 Timema bartmani
GGGCCACCGGACTACTGTCGTACTAAAAAATATAGTGGAATAAAATAAAAAGATAATGTAATGTATAAGATATAAACTTAAAAGGTTTTACGGAGAGATGTTCTGACGTCACTAGGGGGGCTGGGATCCTTCAGTAGACCAATGAATTCTGTATCACTTGTCCGAGCAGAGCTTTGGGACGTCTGTTGGACACTACTGGGTCTATCAAATAAGTTGCCTAGTCCTTGGATGGGAGGGTTAATTGGTGGATCTCATTACTCTTGAGTTGTTCAGCAGGGTACCATGGGAGATAAAGGATAAACTAAAGCAGAGGCTGGTTATAGGTCGATCTGGTAGAAATTCTCAGTCGATCGTGTAAGAAAACTACATCATAATGAATAAGGTAAGCTTACCTTGCGTTATTACATTATGATACAGATTTTAATATAGGACCATAGTGTAGTCCATAAAGTTAAGAATGATACCTTTCAGGATAGACGGAATGTACATTTTATTTATTTTATGTATTTTCTATAAAGGCAGGGACATAAGTATTGGAGGAAATATTGAATTTAAGGAATAAAAACAAGCTGTATGGAAAAAAAGAAAAATTAAAAGTAGACTTGAGGAAAGAAGGGTGATCAGTAATTACGGACCCTTGATGAATACAAAAGTTGATCTGGGCCCAAACAAAGGTTTCTGACTCCTGATTTAGAGGAACTACTTCATTATGTGTACTAGTGCAGTGATTCTTAAACGAGGGGGGTAAAGAAAGGTATTTTTGGGGGTATTCAAAAACATAACTTAAAATGTTATTTGCTGATTACTGAAGTCAACTATCTTAAATTTTACGTACTATACAATGGTAAATATTAAAGTGAAGCAGCTAAATCGACTCCTGCTTGCGAATAGTATTAGGTAATACAATTGAAACAATAATAGAGAGATTAGTGGAAAGTGTTTAACAGCAGAGATCCCATTAAATACAATTAGTTCGGTTATTTTCTGTTATTGTTTGTTGTTATAATCAGTAAATAAAGCCACTATTTTAAAATAAATCTTGGTGATTAATATGTTAGTAAACACTAGGGGGCCTCTAAAATATTTTAGGATATTTAGAGGGCCACGAGTAATAAAAGATTAACAACCACTGTATTAGTAGATATACTTCATTAAGGAATCACCCTAAGCTGATAAATGTTATATTATTTTTGTGCTATGAAAATGGTAGAAAGCTATGGCAAACCTTTCATAAAAACAGGTAGAATATTACTAATGTATTGAAAACATAGCAAATAAAAAGTATCTGATTAGATTCATATATAATATGCTCGATAAAATTGTATAATATTATTTTATGATAAAAAGTAACTTTATTCCTTATACCAAAATGTTCAAAAAAAATGTTCAAAAATTTAAATAATTTCAATCCAAGACATTTTTAAAAATAAATCTGTAGATTTACCAGATATAAATAAATCTGAGTGTATTAGCTGTATTTCTCAACATAATTTAATCCAAAGACAAAATCCTCGAAATTTCTGCCACTGTCTTGAACCGTGGACCCACCGATACGGCTGTTAATTATATTTTGTTCAAATATGATTATTCATATCTCAAAGCTAAAGGACTAGAGTTCTTTAACCGTGGTTGGGCGCAGTCGTCACGTACACTTATCAAAACACACATTACACAAAATAAATATTTCTCTCAGAAGAGTTCATATTTATAAAATATGTGTTTCTGACTTTAATAAGCAAAGCGCCTGAAGATAGAATCTCTCTGCAGCCAGCTCTACAGCTCAGCTTTGCGGGTTGAGGTCCAAGTAAAAGGGGACTATAGTGTATGCGCGAACGAAAATAATTTCTTTCTTAGATCTTTAAAGTGGGATTGAAGAGAACAAGGTTTAAGGTCCATTTACTATAAGTTTTTAAGAAGAGAATTTGTTTTTGAAAAAAAAAAATATATATATTGCTTTAGTATATACGTTTAGTTTAGTTCTCAAAAGATATTTCGTAATATTCATTATCATTGATTAATTTTGCCAGAACATTTTCTCTTCAATTAACAAATTTCTGCTCAAACACCACGATGTTCCCAACAAATATTCAAAAACTGTTGATATAATAATATGTAGAAGATTAAACTAAATATATTTAATAAAATACTATTTGATTTATTTTGTATCATAAAAACTGTAAAAATCCACACCTTAACTCACGTAACCCTCCCCTCTTACCCCGCGCACTATAATGGAACTACATTAGTACACTGTCCGTTTCCATTAATGTTGTTTAAGAAACTATGTTTCTGGTTTAGGAAAAAAAACCAAGTTATTTAAATATTAGTAGGCCTACACTTCTTTTGTTACTGACTGAGTGAAGAGAAGTCCTGTTTTTACTCGAGCGTTTGACATTCGTTATATCTTTATATTGGCTTCTCGATTACTGCCAAATGCGTGAATAAATCTCAAATAAAGTTGGATTGGACGTTCTTTGAATCTAGGCCAAATGACGTATGTGTGTGGTTTTGACATCTGGCTATCCGTTTCGAATTGGCAACCAGTCAAAAATGTTTTGTCTAATAACTCATCTAAAATTATAGGAATTTAAAACTCTAAGCATTCAATCGAGTACTTTGGACGTATTTGATCAATTGCTATCGTAATTATCATGTTATATTTATATAATATGTATTTGTTTTCTGTATAAATTTATATCTAAGTAAAAATATAAATTTCAAATCCAAAGATAAATTAGAAGAAGAATTTCAAATTAGAATCCAAAGAGAAATCTTTAAAGACTGTAGTAACGATAATAACATGAATCCAAAGATAAATATATAAGAAGAATTTCAAATTAGAATCCAAAGAGAAATTTTTAAAAACTGTAGTAACGATCATAACATGAATCCAAAGATAAATTATAAGAAGAATTTCAAATTAGAATCCAAAGAGAAATCTTTAAAGACTGTAGTAACGATCATAACATGAATCCAAATATAAATTATAAGAAGAATTTCAAATTAGAATCCAAAGAGAAATCTTTAAAGACTGTAGTAACGATAATAACATGAATCCAAAGATAAATTATAAGAAGAATTTCAAATTAGAATCCAAAGAGAAATCTTTAAAGACTTTAGTGACGATTATAACATGAATCCAAAGATAAATTATAAGAAGAATTTCAAATTAGAATCCAAAGAGAAATCTTTAAAGACTGTAGTGACGATAATAACATGAACTAAGTGAGGTCTACAAATGTTCATGGAAATGCTAATAAGTTATATCTGAAGATGTTCACTAAAAATCACATGAATGTATCAAACGCATCTAAGTTTGAATCCTAATTTATTATGCTTATAAGAACTTTTGATAAACATAACTTTTTAGATTATAAATACGTCGCTTTCAAAAAAAAATGTTTGAGGAGATAAACAATAATTATAAATAAATAGCTTTCAAAGAGTATATGTATATATTTTTTTTTACTATTGGGTTAAAGTTTTAAAAACGTAATCTTGTGGGACTAAAAACATTTAAAGCTTTACAGTTTTATTTTGGAATCTAGTATTAAGACTGAAAGGGATGGAAAGTGAGCTAAAAGTCTCTATTTGTTTGCCATTTCTATTTTAAAAAAACCTTAAATACAAAATACATAGTATTTATTTAATATAAAAATATCTAATATTAAATATAAATATTTATTGAATTAAACCAAATATTGTTTCAGTAATTAAATTTATTTTCATTTATCTGCTTATATCAACAGTTCTTGAATATTGGTCATGGGTTTTCAGCTAGACAGTGGCTTAACCATAATTATATTTGTGGAAGGGGTGTAGTAAGCCATAATTCTATTTAGGGAGGGGGTGTACTGTGTGGAGCTGGAGGGCGGTATACAATTGAAAGTATTTTGATAGTCAAATAAATCCAATTCTATAATTCTGATGGGTGTTTGAAGTTTATTTACCCCTTGAATTGATTAAGCTAAAACTTTGGAAATATATATAGAATCTTCATAAAGTTCCCCAGAGGCATATTTTGAATTGTTTATCCATCCCTAAAGCTAAGGGTAGTTTACATAAGGGTGGAAGAAGAACAAATCAATCGCATTCACACAGACGGGTACAAGACCTGTGCGTCCCTGGAATCTGATTTTACTGTGGAAAATTTAAATTTTCAATTTATTATTATTATTTAGCACCGCGTCTCACTACCCGTTTGGGTTATACGCTTAAGTACTAATTACGCTAATGGGTTAGGAATTGGGAAGGTTGAATATACAGGAAGCGAACCCGCATTTGCGTGGAAAACCATTTAGGAAAAACCACCCCAGTTCACCCGACCGAGATTCGAACCTCGATCTCTCCGTCCTCGGCAGTTGAGCTCAACACGACTAGCGCGTTAGCTAACTACGCCACCGAGGTGGGTAAATTTTAAATTTTGTTTACCGTGTGACACAAGTGTGTTTACGGCTGAATTGCATGCTATTTTTAAATCGTGGTTCTTTGTATATTGTAACTGTCACCATCACGCTCTAATCTCCACGGATACCATGAGTGCTTTGTTGGCACTCTCCACCTTGAACTCTTGGAATCATCTCATGAAGATTATCTAAGAACAAATTTCTACCCAATTTGATGGCCGCGTGCTATAATGCGCTACTCTCACAGTAGATTAGACTTCCGATGACGGGGAGATCAAGGTTTATATATTGGTTGGGTGTACTGGTTTTTTTCAAAATGGTTTTCCACTTTCCCTCCAAGCAAATGCTGTTACACTTCCTCTAAATTTAACCTTATAAATTTCTAGAACCATTAACGTAATTAGTACATAAGCGTATAACCCGAACTGGTTGCAATAAGCAGTGTTATTAATATAACAAAAATAATGATATTAATCGTAAAAACACCCTGCTCACCTTCTGCTGGATTCCTGGTTAGGCTACTCTCTCGGTTAATGAACTGGGGAACCAGGCAGCTAAGGAGGTAGTTCATCTTCCCCCTGAGGCATTGATTTATATTAAAATACGTATCCATAAAGAATGTAACTCTTAACTTACAGAATAGGCTCTTATGGACATCTTATCGAGTGGCTTTCCCGTTAGTGTTGTATTTTTTCACGCAGTCGATCTTCCATTTTGTAGATGAAAAAAATTAATGTAATTGTTCTATAAAATAAACATGCTATTATATTTAACATTAACTGATGCATCTAGTAATAGTAATGTAAAGTAAAAGAAACACACATATTTTTTCACAATGTGAAAACCAGCATTTAAAAAAAATCATTTTCGTGAGTTTCCAAATACACTACATCATACGCCTCGTTCAAATTGTGTGGTGAAGACAAAAATTGGATGTTGGATCTAAATACATGAACATCGCCATAAATGTCTGAAATGTATATATATATATATATATATATGTGTGTGTGTGTGTGTGTGTATTACACAAGGTTTAAAAGCCCCAAACGGCCTCCTGTGTGCGCCACTGGAGTAATTTATTTAGTCTACATGTCCACTGTTGAGGGCAAATATTAAATAATATTTTGAAGTTGAAACTGTTATTAAAATAATCTCATTATAAAATGATTAAACTGTATCGAGTAAATAAAGCTCCTAATTAATTTATTTTTTTATTTCAAAGTTGATGCCTTAGAGTAAGTTAAAAAGTTTATATGTTCTTTCTACATTTTCTGAAAATATAAAATAAAATAAATGTTTTAAAAAAGTCAAAAAAATACCACTTTTGATGCTTAGGAAAATACGCTTAGATTAAAAAATATGTTTTTGGTTAAATTATTTGTTTTTTATCTACAAATAAATATAATTAACAGAATACAATAAAAAAACACTACCAGTTTATACAAAAACTTAGCGTATTACCGATAATTTAACTCGGGCTTAGTCGAGAAAAAATATAACCTAGATTTAACATTTTCTTATGAAGCTTTGTTTTTAGAAATGTTCTTTAAATTGAACTATTCTAATGCCTTTATATTGAATTTCATATATAGGTAACACTTTTCAAAACATGTGTCCATATTGATTTTATCCATCCTATAGTATTTAAAAACCAGTACCTGGATATATCCTTGATATAGCTTATATATTTTAGCACTTAAGGGAACTATAAAGACAACCTTTTAATATGTAAGATGAAATAAATATAATTAACAGAATACAATAAAAAAATACTACCAGTTTATACAAAAACTTAGCGTATTACCGATAATAAAAAATAAAGCAATGCACACTTACTAACAACAGACGTACAAATTATTTATTTTTTACTATAAGCATTCCTATCCATAATCTTACCTAGATAATAACCTCATCACATCATATCCCTATTTTGGGCTAGTTATATCCAGCCCACCTCATTACACCTATCCTGAGCTAGTTCTATAAAGTCCACCTCATTGCATCCTATCTTGATCTAGTTTTATCCAGTCTTCTTCAAACCTATTTATGTCTGCTTAACTCGGGCTTAGTCGAGAAAAAATATAACCTAGATTTATCATTTTCTTATGAAGCTTGATTTTTAGAAATGTTCTTTAAATTGAACTATTCTAATGCCTTTATATTGAATTTCAGATATAGGTAACACTTTTCAAAACATGTGTCCATATTGATTTTATCCATCCTATAGTATTTAAAAACCAGTCCCTGGATATATCCTTGATATAGCTTATATATTTTAGCACTTAAGGGAACTATAAAGACAACCTTTTAATATGTAAGATGAAATTTAATTGAACTAATAAAATAAGGGTACAGGGGAAAAGGAGGAAAGAACAATTTAAAATTAAATTGAGTTAGTGCTGCCATCTGTTGGACAATCATGAGATCATTCTAATGTACTTTAAATTATGGTTAAAAGAGGTCTCTGTCATATTGAGTTAGTGCTGCCATCTGTTAGACAATCATGATACCTTTCTAATGCACTTTAGATTATGGTTAAATGAGTTCTCTGTCATATTTAAATTAATTTGAAAATAATGTCTGGGGTCTTTCTGGGGTTTTTGATAAAAAATTCGTCATGGAAAATATATATGTAATGTGACTTTTCCCCCTTTTTCCCTGTATCCTTCAAATGTTGTGAATCCTTACACTAAGCATATAACTTTTTTTAAATATAGACATTATTAGTCAAGATTCTATAAATTACAAACATAACTTTTTACGGTCAATTTACAATTAGTATTATTTTATAGGGATTGATACTATCTATTTATAGTGACACACAGGTAGTACGACTTAACGTATCGTGATCGTAGATATAGTATATTTCCTAGCAGTCATAATATGCCAACAATTGTGCAGTAATTTATATTAATAAAATTATAAGTTTTTTTGTCTGTCATGATCGTTGCACGATATTTATTGCACGTAGATGACTGAAATTTTAAAATTATCTACCCCCATCTACAAACATGTGCACCTGGAGACTGGAATTTTACAATTTTTAATTATATTTTTTAATTTATTAAAAACTTAGAATAACTAAAATGAAGAGATTTTTTCTGTCATTTTTAAACAATCAGCTGTATACCACATTATTTGACGTATGAATACGTAAAAGTAGATATAGCAACTTTTAGAGCTCAGATACGGTTCTTCACAAGAATATTGGACATATACGTGATCTACGTTCATAGTTTTATAAACTGCTCGGTGAGAAAATGCGATCCTAGCGTAAACCCCTGTAAACGACCAACCGAGAAGTGACACAATCTATAAAGGCAGCTTCACAAGTCTGTAGTTTCACCTTTGAAACCTTCGTCCCACGTCAAATACACACGACGTAGCCAACAGCATTTACATATAATTGAATCGTTAATGCGTTTCGTTGTTTGCTTTCTGACTGACATTTTGACGCCTGGGATTTAGAAGCCTCTCCCTACCTCTTTCTACAATAACTGAAACATGCGAAGGTAATAAGACAATATAATTGAATCGTTAATGCCTTTCGTTGTTTGCTTTCTGACTGACATTTTGACGCCTGGGATTTAGAAGCCTTTTCCTCCCTCTTTATACAATAACTGAAACATGCGAAGGTAATAAGACACCCTGAGGCATGTATTAACCTCGTTATCTTGGTGTCTGCGAGCGGTGGTAGTAAGACAGAAGGAATAACGACTCTGAGAAGTTCTGTATGCCTTTCGTTTCCAACTTCCATCTAGGGTTACTTCTGTTTTATTCTTGTTAACGCGAAAAAAAAATTAGTATGTGTTCTTTTATGTGTTTATTTATGTACAGCCAGTTCCAGAGTCCTTCAGATGTTTCCCAACTCTTGTACCAACCTAACAGAAGTGCCTTGTCAGTTTTGAAAGTATTTAGGCTGATTTTACTTTTTTAGGTTTATAAGATTCATTCACAAATCCTTATTCACGTCGTATGTTGGGAATAAAAAAAAAGAATAATTGATAGCGTTGATTATGTACCAATATAATATGAAATCTTTTATGTACCACTGATTATATAACCAGGGCTGCCAAGAGGATTTTGTTCAGCTAGTTGTATAAAATCAATTTCATTACACCATATCCCTATCTTGAGCTTGTTATATCCAGTCTACCGCATTACCTCCTATCACTATCTTTAGCTAGTTCTATCCAGTCCACCTCATTACACCCTATCCCTATCTTGAGCTAGTTCTATCCAGTCCACCTCATTACACCCTATCCCTATCTTTAGCTAATTCTATTTAGTCACCCTCAATACAAACTAACCCTATCTTGAGATAGTTCTATCCAGTCACCCTCATTACAACCTACCCCTATCTTTAGCTAGTTCTATTGTCACCCTCATTACAACCTACCCCTATCTTTAGCTAGTTCTATTGTCACCCTCATTACAACCTACCCCTATCTTTAACTAGTTCTATTCTCAACCTCATTACATTCGATCCCCATCTTAAGCTAATTATATTCAGTCACATTCATTATACTCTATCTCTTTCTGGTGCATTGTAATGTTATCCTCTCTTTAGCATCTTGGTCTTCTCATTGGTCACCATCGAGTTTACCAATCAATACCTTGAACGTGGTTCTAGATTATTCCATTAGCTTTTCATTTTCAACTCACTGTAACCTGCGAGATTTGATTACGTGCCTAAGAATGTTTAATCATAAGCATATGGTATGTAGCTCGTCATTTTGTAGCCTCCTCCAATATCCAAACTCCAATATCTTCATCTATTTTCGTACAAAATATGTTCTTAATCTCTTGGTTTTTCCAAAACCCTAAATTTATTCTCGCCATTTAAGTTAGGAACACAAGTTTAACTTTCATGAAGAATAACCGGTGAAACTATTACTATGTATATTCTGAGTTGTAGAGTTGTACTGAGCTGTACAGTACATCTCTCGACAACAGTTTGTGCAGAGTTCCTCGAATCTTTGTGTGTGTGTGCTCTACGTTACTCTTTTGTTCCTGGGCAGACGGCTGCGCACGATCTCAACGAACTCCGAAGTCCTGGCTTCCGGCCCGTCGGCCACTCTAGTCTTGTGGTTATCTTATACCACGTCGGCTAGATCCTGGTCAGGGCAGCAATGTGTTTATTCTAGTGATGAGCACAATAGAGTAATTATAAGAATCGAGTAATTACTCGATTCTCTTTAAAAATAATCGAGTAAAATTACCCGAGTAATTTTTAGCGAATCATTCTACTCGAATCGTCCCGTGGCAATTGGTTGGACAATATTACTCGGGACTCGGGAGTCTTGCAATGGAATTCTAAACTAATAACAGGTTAATAATCTCTTCCTGTAGTAGTCAGTAAACAATGACAGTGACCTCCACCCCCTTATTTTCAGGTTTCACGTTGCATGTACAGTCAATATGAAAGAATGCGTTTAAAGAAGTGTCTAAAAAAAAGTTGTGTGCCCTTTTTAATAAAATAAGCTTTTATTTATAAATTCATGTTAGAGGAATTGATAATAATTGTACCTTTATAAAAGTGAAAACAATTAAAAAATTTTTTTTCTATTTTGTAACTTACTCTAATTAGTTTCAATCTATAAATAATCTTATTTTACTAAGGAGAAATCATGATGAAAATAATTAAGAAAGAAAATAATTAGTTTCGTTTTATGCGATTGTGGAAATAAAACTGTCGAGGTGTCGAGTAAAAAAAAATCGAGTAACTTTCATCGAGTACTTTTAAAAAGAATCGGGAATGTGATACGCTTAGTTAACATGCTTTTCGATTATGTACCTTACATCTGCGAGTAATTTGTATTGAAAACGCATGTGCAACATTTAAACCATAAAGGGTCATTTTTGCGTAGCAGAAGAAACTGTTGGTGAAAAATGAGCTCTATGGGAATATGACTTTTAAATGGAAATAGCATGGTAAACAATGCAGCCAATAGTGTCGATTTTCACTTAGCTGGTAAGAAAAGAGTAAATAAAAGAATAACACGGTCCGAGTAAAGTTACTCGAGTAATCCCGGAAGAATCGAGTACAACCGATTACACAACACAATCGAGCTACTCGATTATTTTTACTCGATTGTGCCCATCAATAGTTTATTCGCGCACGCGCGTGAGCACGGAAATGTGCGTGGTTTATTTTTTACGAGCTGTGAACTCTTAAGAGTATGAACTACTTAGTTCTTGAAGTGATTCTCGACCCCGTTTTAATTATGTCTACGTTTTGGCTTTAATTATTTGATATATTTTACTGCGCACACGTGCTAGCATGGAGAGGAGCTTTACTTTTAACGTTTAGCTGTCCACCCGGATCAACCATGGGTTTGTGTCAAAGCCCTAAATAAATATTTAAGTGACAATATCTTAAGTGCTTTCTCCTTGCAAAGCCCCTCAATAAAGCTTCGCTGTGACGCGCCCCAAGTCTGGGTTCGTGAACCTCTAATTAACGGCACTGGTTTCAACGGGTGCAGACTTTAAGCTGTCTCCATGAGTGATAAAAGGGTCCACGAAAGGTGTAGGCACAATACGAGATTTTAATTGTTAACCACCTACTGCGAGTAATATGTCTTCCTCGACTGAACAATTTTCTTAATTTCCACTCTAATCTCTTTATTGCTAGTTTGAATGGTTGTTTTTGGTAAAATAGTGGGCATACTCACCACCTTTAATATTATAAAGATTTATCACAATGTGCGATATTAAGCCCCGTGGTGTGGTTTTCAGTGTACCTGGCTACGAACCTTAGATATTCCAAGGTTCGCAGCCAGGTACTGAAGAATATCCAAGGTACCGACTGGTACCTTGGATATTCTTCTCTTGAACTCAAATGGTCGCCATGAGTTGGCAGATTAGGCTTAAGTTAGGTCTAAAAAACTACTGGCCCACATCTTTATAATAACTATGATCACATCATGTCAATACGGGTATAACGTGTATACAACCTCCTATGGTGTACCCTGGGCAACATTCTGTGCCACCAGAGCGGTAAATAATCTACGTATAGGCGATTGAACTGAATGTTATGGCCCTACCAGTTAGTACAGTAGAATCTCGAAAACTTGACACTCAGCATTCCGTGTAACTCGACACGCGCACGTGCACACAGTTGTTGGCGCCAGTCATCACAATCCAAGGTCATTCAACTGTATGATCTCTCAGTCTGTCTGTGTAACTCGAGTGGAACAGTGCTGTGGTGTTTTTACAAGTGCTGTGTTTGTTAGTTTTACAATTCAGTAACGTGTTATTCGAATCAATACAATATTATATGTACAGTACTGTACTGCATATATGTATATTACACATATATATACACACCATTATATTAACACGTAATCTATTGTACTTTGCGTATATTACTGTTACTGTACCATGCAAAACTACAGTACGGTACAACTATACCTATAATTTTCGGTACTGTACTGTGATTCCTGCTTGTTTAGTAAACATGACATAGTAAACATGCATCTTATGCAAGTTCATTCGTAAAACTCGACATTTCATTAACTCGACACCAACTCAGTCCCCATTAGGTCGAGTTTCCGAGAATCTATTGTAATGCCATACGATAAAAAAAAAGCCTGTCTGCTTGTGCTCTTCAGAGAATTTTCTGTGTGATGCCTTGTGACGTCAGGCGTCCAACACGCCCTTCTGACAGTCTCGTAAAAATCATCAGTATATTCACCACCTCTGATTTTATAAACATACCATATAATGAGCCTTTTTACACGTTATGTTTCAGGGAATCCTATGAATGACGCCTAGTGACGCGAGGCGTCCCCGGGCGCCACTCTGACGAGAGTCCCTCCCTCCCTCCACCCCCCTCGACTCTCCCCTCCATGGCGTCGTGGAACGCCACGACAGCGCCGGAGCTCCTCCTGGTGGGCTCGCCGCCCGTGCTGACACTGGTATCTCTATACGGGGTGGTACTGGTGGTCGGGGTGGTGGGCAACGCCATAGTGGCCGTGCTAATCTACACGCAGCAGAGTCAGCGCATGCGCAATCACCTGCTGCTGAACTTGTGCGTGGCCGACCTCCTGGTGTGCGCGCTGAGCGGTTCCCTCACCGCGGCCACCAGCACCAGAACCACCTGGTCGCTAGGGGAGGTGCTCTGCAAGATAACCGTCTTCTTTCAGGTATGGGGAAGAGCCCCCTGGTCTGATATGTCTATCGTTATTTTTATGTATTGTGATATTAAAACATCACAAGACATTGTTGGGATATTAAAATCTCACAGACTGCGGTGGGCAGGACATACAGCGCGAATGGAAAATTGCTGAAGGTACTGACTGGTAAACCTAATAGGACGAGACCATTGGAAAGACCCTGATGCAGATGGGAGTGTAACATTAAAATGGACCTGAACGATATAGGGTGTAATGAGGTGGACTGGATATAGCTAGCTCAAGAGAGGGATACGGTGTAATGAGTTGGACTGGATAGAACTATCTCAAGATAGGGATAGGGTTTAATGAAGTTTACTGGATATTTTTATCCAGCGACTAAATGATATTGATAGTTAGATGTTTTAAACTGTTATTGTGAACCTTTTTGGGTAAACATAAATTAATATTAGCGAGTGAATTACAGCAGCACTGGAGCAGATTCTCTATTTTCGGCGAACGTGTGAATCAATATTTCTACTTTTATCAAATAATACTTCTTCCTTAAGGTGCGTTTGGATTATACGAGCTGAGCCTTTAATGTAAAATGTAATGTAACATATTTATGAGATAGGGATGGCCCACGAGCGTGCTTTGATCAGCTCACAAGCATGCTACGATCTGCTCACAAGCATGATAAAATCTGCTCACGAGCGTGCTTTGATCTGCTCACGAGCGTGCTTTGATCAGCTCACAAGCATGCTACGATCTGCTCACAAGCATGCTACGATTTGCTCATGAGCGTGCTTCGATCACCTCACAAGCATGCTACGATCTTCTCACGAGTATGTTTTGATCGGATCACAAGCATGCTGCAATCTGCTCACAAGCATGCTTTGATCTGCTCACAAGCGTGCTTTGATCTACTCATGAGCGTGCTTCAATCCGCTCACAAGCATGCTACGATCTGCTTACGAGCGTGCTTTGATCAGCTCACAAGCATGCTACGATCTTCTCACGAGAGTGCTTTGATCGGCTCACAAGCATGCTGCAATCTGCTCACAAGCATGCTTTGATCAGCTCACAAGCATGCTTTGATCAGCTCACAAGCATGCTTCAATCTGCTCACGAGCGTGCTTCGATCACCTCACAAGCATGCTTTGATCTGCTCATTAGCGTGTTTTGATCAGCTCACAAGCATGCTACGATCTGCTCACGGGCGTGCTTCGATCACTTCACAAGCATGCTACGATCTTCTCACGAGTGTGCTTTGATCGGCTCACAAGCATGCGGCAATCTGCTCACAAGCATGCTTTGATCAGCTCACAAGCATGCTTTGATCTGCTCACGAGTGTGCTCCAATCAGCTCACAAGCATGCTACGATCTGCTCACAAGCATAATACAATCTGCTCACGAGCGTGCTTCGATCACCTCACAAGCATGCTTTGATCTGCTCACGAGCGTGCTTCGATCTGTTCATGAGGGTGCTTTGATCTGCTCACAAGCATGCTTCAATCCGCTCATGAGCGTGCTTCGATCTGCTCACAAGCATGCTTTGATCTGCTCACGAGCGTGCTTTGATCTGCTCACAAGCATACTTCGATCGGCTCACGAGCGACTCGTGTTACTCCCACAGTTGTTGGTTTTTGTCACAAACTCAAAGGGAGTTTCAGTTAAAATAAGAATTTGCTAACTAATTAATAAGTCAAACATATTCAGAAGATAACCAAACCAATTTTGAATAGATGAGTTTAAAATAAACCCAATTTTCTTTGGAAATAGATAAATATGTTTTCAGATATTCTATGTATTCTTATTTTTAATTTTTAATAAGGATTTAACCTTTCTAAAAAGGCGTATCATTAATTTGAGTAAAAATTGGTATTAATGTCACTTAAGACCCGCTTCGAGGAGCAGATGGTATAAGGCGTTACTCTAACAACAGACTGGATTTTATTATTTATTAATGCAGTAATTTCATTCTTACCACAAATGTGGGGTAGTAAACAATTGAAAGGTTACGCCTTTCCTTCAGCCAGTAATACAAATAAAAGCATGTTTTTTTTAAATAGTTATATAGTTACTAAAATAAAGGTGAAATTTATTACAATTTTAACTTGAATAACAATTTGCTCACTCGCACCATCTAGAATGTTGCTAAGTTGGCAAACCTATTTACTTAATACTATGCCATGTAAACTTTAAGGGTAATAAAAAGAAGGTAAATCATCCGTTGGGAATGTTTGCAGACTGTTCCGGTTGGCGGCAGCACTCTCTCGCTGATGATGTTGTCGGTGGACCGGTACGCCTCTGTGAAGCACCCCCGGCTCTTGACGCAACTGCGACACCAGAGACATCTAGTAGCGGTGATGGTGACTAGCTCGTGGGCTGGGGCGCTACTCACGGCGGCTCCGGCGGTCTATGCCTCAACGGTCGTACCAGAAGATAGGTGCGAGGAGGTATGAATATAAGAGTTAGAAGTGTAGGGATCTATTTTCAAATAACTTAAATACTACTTCCAATACTTACATACTTGATGGCATTATGAGGTTAAAAGTTCATTGCCGCACTTACAAAAGGACACTACCTATCCCTATATTCAGCTAGTTCTATCCAGTCAACCTTATTACACCCCATCCCTATCTTGATCTAGTTCTATCCAGTCAACCTTATTACACCCTATCCCTATCTTGATCTAGTTCTATCCAGTCAACCTTATTATACCCTATCTCTATCTTGAGCTAGTTCTATCCAGTCCACCTCATTATACCCTCTCTTTATCTTGAGCTAGTTCTATCCAGTCCACCTCATTATACCCTCTCTATATCTTGAGCTAGTTCTATCCAGTCCACCTCATTACACCCAATCTCTATCTTGAGCTAGTTCTATCCAGTCCACCTCATTACACCCAATCTCTATCTTGAGCTGGTTCTATCCAGTCCACCTCATTACACCCTATCTCTATCTTGATCTAGTTCTATCCAGTCCACCTCACTTTACCCATCTATTTCAGGTTCATTCTAATGTTACCCTCCCATCCTTTTTTAGGTATTTCCATCAAGTTTACCCTGAACAAGGTTTTATATTCTCCCATTAGCGCTACATGTCCTGCCCACCGTAATCTACAAGACTTGATTGTCCTAACAATATCTTGGGATGAGTGCAGGGTATATAACCCATCATTATGTAACCTCCTCCAATAACCAGTATCATCATACTTTTTTTTTGACCAAATATATTCCTAATCAGTTTGTTTTTGAACACCTTAAATTTGTTTTTGCCATGTAAAGTAAGGGATTACATCTCACTCCCATGGAGAACAAACAGGTAAAATGATTGTTTTGTATATTCTGAGTATTACATACCTCGACAGCAAGCAAGATTTCAACAACTTACTGGCCGAATAATATAATAAATTTCCTGACTATTCTTTTCAAAATCTCCACTCTAAAATATTAATATTACTTGTAAATATTTTCCTAAATATTTAACTTAATTAAACCTGTCAAATGATATGTGGTTTGAACTGATCTCTAAACTATCCCCAATCTGTGTTCTTCCCATGGCATTTGAAATTTTAATTTTATTTATTCAGTGTTTACAGGCCCGGTATCTTACAAACTTTGAATCCGGGCCGTTTTTCCACATAATTTTGACTTTACTTTTACAATTACAATATGAATTTCCTTTTTAACTTTATAACACAGTTTTTGGATCTTAATTTAATTGAAATTCAACTACCTCTAGTTCCAGTTGGTCCGCCCTGGATATATTACGCCCCCGGTACCCTCCCCCGATGGGCCCTCCACAGTGCCCGAGATTTCACTCCAAAGTCCGCCAAGTCCCTAGCAGAGGTGGGCATCCCCCTATCCACCACCTGGGGAGGCGCCCTATCAGAGTTGGTGCCCCGCCTACTTTCTAGCCACCACACTTCCGTTTTCACCCTTCCTTCCACCCTTGGCAGTTGAATTTCCTATTATACCCCCTAACTAGTCCCTCCCGTCGCTAATTTAGCTATTTTAAATATTAAACTAAGCTAACTTAACTATTTTATTCCCATTCCTGCCGGGGAACTCCATCACCCCGATGGTACCAGACGGCTGCAGGGCAGCCGCCTTTCTTCATCTTGACTCTGAGGGCCCATCAACCCCAATCCACCTCTCTTGTTTCCAAGGTGGTGGGTCATACGGTGCAGGGAGCCCCTCAGAGTTCATATTTACACCACCAACTTTTGTTCACACGACTGGAAAACTGTCCTTAAGGTCACAAGGGCATTCCCTGTGTTCCTCCAGGCACTCAGTCGTACTGCAATCCAGTTCCCAGGGCTCATGCTTGCTCCTCCTAGCGCCTAATTTTTTTTAATCCCGGCAAGAATTGTTACAGCTTATCCCCCTTTAACAATCCTTTTTTCTCTTCTCACTCCCCGCTAAGACCGCAATAGTGTCCGTGTCAGTCCTGACCTCCGTGTCGCTGTCATCTTCTTTGTCATTGGCATTTGAAATGTTGTCTTGACACCAAAACAAGAGTTAGCTAAATCAACGTTTGCCCTATGCTAGATATACAAATATCGGATCAATTGAATCGATCGCCGCCTATAAAGCAGGTTTGTTGGAGAGATACGACCCGCATTACAAGACAGCCGCGCTATAACTAGAGATAGGGTAAAATAGCATTAATTTTCAGTTTTTTTAGCATTAATTATTGGGAATTTAGCGTTTTGTGGCATAATTTAGCATTTCGTAGCAAAATAGGTAAAAATGTATTTCGTCAATGTTTTTAGGGCCTATACAAAGATTTATGATAAAATTTATGTATGTATTAATACGAAGGGTATTTTAACCTTCGTTTGCAATTATTTTCATGTCAGAGATTATAATTATAAATAATTAATATTAAATTAATAAGGAAGGAAACTGGAAGATTGTGTCAAACACAAACAGAAGAATGCAGAATGACTTCAATTGGCATAATTTATTTTACACCTATGTGTAACGTCAAAAAATCATTGTAGCCTACAGTACAAAAATAAAAATAGTTTAGGATTATTATTATTAGCACCGCGTCTTACTACCCGTTCGGGTTATACGCACTATAGTTTAGTAAATATCTGGTATCGTAAATAGTTGGTGTCTTTGAATCAGTTCAAACAAATGTGCAATTCAAAGATAGTAAATATTGGCAAAGAAATTCTCAGCATTTTATTTAAATACACAGCATTTTCAGGGAACTCGCGTCTATTTCGCTAAATAGAATAATTTAGCTAAAATACTCTCAAAATCACGTTTTTCGCGTTAATCCACGAAATAAAAATCGCTTTAAACACTTTCAAATGCCATGAAACGAAAAAAAAACTTATAAATACCCTATTTTCGACCTTTTTTTTTCGCGTTTTTCGCAAAAGCGAATTTACCCTAGCTATAACCGATGACTCACATTTTTACCGGCTTTTTTTTTTTAGCGCCGCGTTTTATTACTCGTTCGGGTTGTATTTTTATATACTAATTATATTTATGATTTTAGAGATTTTGAAGTTATATTTAGAGGAATTGTACCCGTATTTGCTTGGAGTGAGAGTGGAAAACCATTTTGGAAAAAAATCCCCCTCAGTATACCTGACCGAGATTCGAAACTTCGATCTTCCCGTCACCGGCAGTCTAGTCTACTGCGAGAGAAGCGCCTTAGACCATGCAGCCACCGAAGTGGGTAGTGACTCAATTATTTGATAAAATTGTGATTATCTAATAAGAATAAAAACTTTTTTAATATTACATTTTTGAGCACGATAAACATAATGACCATTAAACACAAGCAGGTTACGTCGGTTGGAAGTCAATTAATTATATTTGGATAGTATTATTAATTAATCAACCCATAAAACAATGTATTTAATTACACCACATCTTACTATTAATCCAGTCTATCCCTATATTTACAATGATGGGGTAACAATGAGGAAGGTAGGATTTTAGAATAAATATAACCGCATATTTGTGGCATTAAATTGTAAAACCATTTTAGAAAAAACACCAGGATTTGAACCTCAATCCCTTATACACCAAGAATTGAGTCTATTGAGAAAGTGAAGTCCTATAAGACTATATGACCACCTTGGCCGATCATGAAATTGTTGTTTCTCAGCTATATTTGTCACAGTTTTAAATGGGACCACTGAAATTATTATTTTCTAAATGGTTGTATTTTTTTTTAAATCTTTATCTTAAAGACATAAAAGCTTGTAATAAGAAAAACCATAAAAAAATAATATGATCTCGGTTTAATATCAGATGGAAAAGTAAATTAGTTGAAGTAGAAATCGCTTGTAAACCTTTCCATCCCATTTGCCATCCCCCTTCCACACCAACCCCGCTTTAAGCACTACCCAACTTTGGCTTACTTCTCGTTTCTCATAACACTCACATTTTCTTCTCTCCTCACTTTTCTTCTCTTTACTTATTTACTCATAGCCTTTATCTGTTTTATCTCATAGGCTCGTCTATCTCGTTCTCAGGGAGATTTTTCAATTCTGCTCTTTCAGTTATTCATCTTCTACCCTCCGGAATGATTCACATGCTTAGGGGGTCATACATGTATTACGTAACGCACTTTTAAAAAAAAGGGGTGGGGGATCCATCGTAGCGTTACGCTGCGTGACTTGGGGGAGAGGAGAGTATAGACTAGAATATGATAACGAAATCTTAGTTTATAAAACAAAAAATAATTTTAAAAATATCAAATTAAATTTAATGAAATAGTTAGGCTACAAAAAAAAAGCTTCGTTCGGTTTTTAATTAGTAGTTGATTTATTTGTAGGAGTAGTAACCTGTTTCTCATATTCAATTCCAAAATCAATCATATGGCAATGTAACGTGATTTTATATTATTATTATTATTATTATTATTATTATTATTATATTTATTATTATATGTATTATTATATGTATTATTATATGTATTATTATTATTATTATTATTATTATTATTATTATTAGCACCACGTCTTACTATCCGTTCGGTTTATACACACTTACGCTAATGTGTAATGGTAGGGTGATTGTGAGATGAAATGGAGGACCTAAAGTCTAGCGTGGAATCCGAACCACGGTGGGAGGCCTTGCATTCCCCACATTCATAAGTTGTGATTAATACACATCTTGTCAGAGGTGAAGGAAGGGTTTGGTGATCAGATAAATCTGTGCCGGGACCGAGGATTATAAACCTGGACCCCCAACACAGAAGTCTGATACCTTCCTTGCCCCTATACCACCAGGTTACCTCCTTGTATGTTGATTCGTATCAATAAAACTACGATTGACAGGTTGCAGGCCGCATTTTACCGCTGTTTAGGGTTCACTGACAAATCCTTCATGTAAGCAAATAACAATGAACAAAGCAAAATGCTTGTATAATTAAATGTACAGAACCATCGAAGCTTAGAAGATCGTTTGTCTTCTTTACCGTCTTCGATAAACAGATGTTATTGGCAGTCTAGAATCTAGATAATACTTTCAGGAGGCACCGGAAGGTTTCGTGAACAGGGGGTGGGAAAACGACCTTATACAGTATGTACAGTATAATATATTGTACATTAAATTTTACATGCATAGATTAATTATGCTAAATTAGGCAGAATAAAAAATAATACGTGAACATAACTTAACAACACTACCTGTGAGTCACTATTTGATAGGTTCTGTGTGTATATGTGGTGTATGTGCATATATATATGGTAATATATAAATATATATATAAACAACTATATTTCTATTTTTATTAAAAAAAATGAAAAAACTGTTAAAAAAAAGTAAAGAAAATACCTCGGTCCCAGTCTTATAAAGGCAATGTTTAGTAATCAATAAAACTCAAATTTTATTAGCATATTAAAACTGTACAGTCATCACTATTTCAGCCTGCTCTTTATGACTCCGTTTTAATTAATTGTTTTAATATATAATATTTCGTGTCTGGACTACATCATTCGTAGCCCAGTATTGGAGAGATTAGCCAGTACTAATATCCCGTTGCCCAGGGGACGCCCAAATGTACTAATCGTACATCCTTTCCATGGAGGCTCTTTCCATGTCCTGATGAGATACGGTGAGGGTAATAGTGAATATTATGGTGATAATGAGTATGATGGTGACAGTGCGTATGAGGGTGTGGAACTAGTGGAAACACTTAAAACATAACTTAACTCTATCTAACCAGACCCTAGTGACCATTGGGTATAGTATCTATTTCGGGGGGAAAACACCCAGCCTAAAATCGAACCTGGGATCCCTAGGCTTGTAGAGAGATGCACTGACCACTCACACCACGGAGTTGCTTGATAGTTTAAATATAAAGAGACGGTTCAATTGTTCAAAACATCGTAACTTGTTTGAATTAAAGATCTGTTTATTTAATAGGATAGGGCCTACACTTATTTTCCTTTCTCCTGCATCATAGCTACAAAACACTATATTAGGAACTCATTGGAATCATATGTGGATATTAAGAAATATCAAACCATGCGAATAAAGGATGAGACTAATCTAGATCATTCTATATTACTGATCACGATAATCGTGATTACATTTTTGCAGTCCACACCCACCTCGGTGGCGTAGTTGTCCAACGCGCTAGTCGTGTTGAGCTCGACTGCCGAGGATGGGGAGATCGAGGTTCGAATCTCGGTTGGGTGAACTGGGGGTGG
>CABFWB010007907.1:5823-16304 GCA_902151455.1 Timema bartmani
CCTTTTTTTTGCCTTTGATTGGGTTGTCTTGATTTGTTCTTGGTACGGGAGAAATGTCTTCTATTGTCGTCTGTGGTTTAGTTTTGTTTGAAACTGGTGTGATGATTTTCAAGTTTGAGGTAGAAGTACTATAAATAGAAGTGCCTTCTGAGGTGGCTTGTAACTCTGAAGAAGAGGTATGATTATTGAAAACTTCTATTTTCATCCTACCTTGCAATGTGCTGAATGAAATATTTAACTGTTTTGCAACCGAGCGCATTGTGTTTTCTTCATTGACTAGCTTTACTGCAGCCTCTAAATCAACTTTTGTCCAGGTGGCCTTCTTTGTTTGGCGTTTTATATTCTAAGCCATTATATTACATATTACATTATATTTAATATAAGCCTACAATGCATAATTAAAAAAGTATTTCTTAAACATTTAAATATTTGAGGGGAAATGGCGGTCAAGCTGACTGCCATTGCCCCAAACGTATCTCATGAAATAAAAAAATCGTCACATGAAAACGAGAAACATTAAAAACAATTCTAAATTTGGAATTTATTCTCAAATACAAAAGCATGCAAATAAATTAAAAGAAAAATAGTTAAACGTGGTTTTCTGGTACTTAAATGAGAATATTTTTTATACAATATTTAGATCAAAACAGCGGAAAACCAAAAACGTAAATTTTTCGTCACTAAAAGTTTGACCAGAATGGTGAATCCTGTTGCGTTGGTTCGGTAGAAGATGGAGTAGAGCGCAACACAGGCTAGACCACTTCAAAACAACAGTGGGGCTATGCAATAGGCCTGACCGCCATTCCCCACTGACTGCCATTCCCCACTGACCGCCATTCCCCCTCTCTCCCCTACCATTTTTAGAATTCAGCCAAATTTTAAAGAAGTTTTCAAGGGCAGCCATTTGTTTTGCCCTGAGCACCATCGGCTCTATGAGTGCGAAGTTAAATATCAGTGAGACTATTATTAAGATCGGACCCAACTCGGTGGCGTAGTTAGCTAACGCGCTAGTTTCACGTTGAACTCGACTGCCGAGGACGGGGAGATCGAGGTTCGAATCTCGGTCGGGTGAACTGGGAGTATTTTTTCCTAAATGATTTTCCACTCTCCCTCCACTCAAATGCGGGTTCACTTCCTCTAAATCCAACCTTCCCAAATCCTAACCCATTAGCGTAATTAGTATTTAAACGTATAGCCCTAAAGGGTAGTAATACGTGGTGCTAAATTAAATCATTGAGATCGTCTCACACCAGTACTGATTAAAATTATTGTGAGAAACATTCCTTTTAGTTTCTTCTTCCTGTAACGTAGCCGAATTCTCGCGTGTACGCATAACTATGACTCGACCGACTAAAGGCGTGCGATAGAGGGTTGGAAAGATGGCAGGTGAACCACATGTTGGTTTGGAGAATTAAGATTAGATGTTAAACTGTGTCAAAAGAAATTCACGGTCAGTATTAACTAGTAGAAAAATTACTATTATCAATAAAAGTTGCGTATTAAAAAAAAGTAAACATTCCAGTAATTTGATCAAATTCCCTGACTTTGACTTTTCCATAACCAATCAAATTCCCTGTTTTCCAAGCCGCTGGACATTCAATAATAGTTTACAGCAAATCTCTTAACTTCCAATATTTTTTGTTACAATTATTGGAGGGGAGGTAAAGGGGGGATGGTAGATCATACTTGGGCTTCTTTGAAATATCAGCCAGTTACATGGAAACATATTTTTTAAAAGTTATATATTTTAAACTGATTAACAATCGAGGGCCAAAATTCACGAGTTCTTGTGGATAACGTCCTTCGCTGTCCTTGATTGATTAATCAGCAAACATTTTGGCTTTAATGAGTAACCAAACAGAATTATTTATTCGTTATTGATTATCAGGGCTCGGATTTGATGACATTACTTTATTTTGTGCATCACAGACAATGGTCGTGTGTACGTCAATAATGCTGTTCATGATCTCCTGGTTGTGGAAAAGTTTTTTTATAAATCATTTATTAGCCATTTTTTACCATTTTGGATATTTAGATCATCTTTTCTTGGTTTGTGTTATTCTTAGACATTTATGTTTGAGTATTTATACCGTAGTGAGATTAGTGTCCGACAGCGGGATCGGTACTCTGTTATCTCTATCTCCCTCCTTGTTTAGCATGTATGCAGCCGGTCTCACTGCCAGTGCGATTAGAGGAGGGGGGGGGGGNGGTCAGCGCAGTGTGTCCGGGAGTGGAACAGCGAATCAAGCGTTCGTGTAACGTGGGTCAGCGCAGTGTGTCCGGGAGTGGAACAGCGAATCAAGCGTTCGTGTAACGTGGGTCAGCGCAGTGTGTCCGGGAGTGGAACAGCGAATCAAGCGTTCGTGTAACGTGGGTCAGCGCAGTGTGTCCGGGAGTGGAACAGCGAATCAAGCGTTCGTGTAACGTGGGTCAGCGCAGTGTGTCCGGGAGTGGAACAGCGAATCAAGCGTTCGTGTAACGTGGGTCAGCGCAGTGTGTCCGGGAGTGGAACAGCGAATCAAGCGTTCGTGTAACGTGGGTCAGCGCAGTGTGTCCGGGAGTGGAACAGCGAATCAAGCGTTCGTGTAACGTGGGTCAGCGCAGTGTGTCCGGGAGTGGAACAGCGAATCAAGCGTTCGTGTAACGTGGGTCAGCGCAGTGTGTCCGGGAGTGGAACAGCGAATCAAGCGTTCGTGTAACGTGGGTCAGCGCAGTGTGTCCGGGAGTGGAACAGCGAATCAAGCGTTCGTGTAACGTGGGTCAGCGCAGTGTGTCCGGGAGTGGAACAGCGAATCAAGCGTTCGTGTAACGTGGGTCAGCGCAGTGTGTCCGGGAGTGGAACAGCGAATCAAGCGTTCGTGTAACGTGGGTCAGCGCAGTGTGTCCGGGAGTGGACCAGCGAATCAAGCGTTCGTGTAACGTGAGTCAGCGCAGTGTGTAGTGCGCGGGGACAAGTGGCGGAAGTGATTTATATGGATTAGGTACACAATGATTGTTTATGATGTTAACAGTGTTAAAAATAAGCATGTTTGTGACTGTTTTAAATATTCGAATAGTTAATATGTGTTTTATAATTATTAATTTGTTTGTTTAATTTAATTCCATTTAATGTGTTCTCATTTTCTTATAAACTTAAAGAGACTTAATAATAACTCGTATTATTTAATTTAGTGACTTGTTTAGTTGTAGTAGCTTAATTCCATCAGTGTATGTTTTTTTCTTAAATGATCAAAACCTTGAATATTCCGTGTGCATTTTAAATCTTATTGAGTCAGCAACGAACCCCAATATCCTCAAAAGAACTCTCTGTTCACACGGTAGCGTGTGAACGGCCTGCGACTCCCCGGTCACCGGTTAAAAAATTGAGAATATATATTTTAAAATAAACTTATTCTGACTTAAGTTGTTTGATGTAGGCAAAGTGGTTGAAAAATCCACATTCCTGGTGAGACAATGCAACTATGCCGTAAAGGGTTTCGTTGGGAGGGGATAGCTATTACTGTACTGTTGAAGCAGATATTTGTAAATCTAAACTATAATAATTAGCCGTTCCACGTCCAGCATAAAATATCTCGAAACCCAAAAGACCTAGCAAGTTTAAAATCACAGGCATGTAGCCCCTAACCCATAAGGGTGCAGGAATACTTGATGACAGACAATGAGGTCTCCCAAAATGGGATACGGGGGGAGGGGGAGGGCGTTAGATAAAACCAGTCGAAATAATCTCTAATTTCAGAAGACCTAAGAAGCTGACATTTTGCAGACAGGTATCCCCAAATCAAAAGGCCCAAGGAGAGCTTAGGCCCAGAATGAGATTCACTAGCTTTTGTCTTTTTTCACGTGATTTGGTTGCTCTTCTAATAAGGACAGGATTTCCATCAGTAATTATTTATATCAATGTAGCAATAAACAATGGTGCGTTATGTTAAAAGTTTATGCTTAGATTCTCGTGTCAAAATGTATTTTCTCAACAATTTGGCAAATGTTCCAATGTTCATATTCATAGTTATCATGATATTAACTTTGCTATATGAGAATTTGCTAGAAAAAATTACTGATATCACGTTTTCTAGAGTAAAAAACTTAAAAACAACACAATGTTTCTTTCAACTATGGAGATTCTAAATAAATTATTATTAAGTTTAACACCAAGGTGTGTAACATTAGGGGTAAGGAGGTTAGTTTCAAAGAAAGTGCACCAACATAAGGGTAGAAAGAGGGAGGGGGTGAAAAACCAAAGGAATAAACCATAAGTGTAAAATGCCCTTTAACACACCCAACCGAGATCAGGGCCACAAGCAGTTCAGTCACATGACCACAGACAGGAACGTGTATTACCACCTTGCAATCTAGTATAGTGCGAGCCTGACGCCTTATCACAGGTGAGCTGACCAAGGCGGTGTTCTTGGCCTCACAGCTCGTTACCTCGAGTTATTTCTGGAACCACGTTTCACGTTAAGCTAGGACAAGTTGCGAGACCGTGACTCAAACAAATCCACACACGTGACTCAAACAAATCCACAACAATCTTGGCAAGATAGCCGACATACTCGTCAGGTGGTCCCGAAATAGTAGCTCGGACTTTGCACATCATATTCGTCTTTTGGGAAAAATTTGACTAAGTTTGGACTCGTGGGTCAAATATAAATACATGAAGGGCAAGAGCAATTATATACTATGCCAGAAACTAATCATTTCAAGACAATATTTTATTTTTAAAAAATCTATAAATAACAAGTGTGGATAGTTTTGATACTAACTTAAAACAACCATTTTTTTTAGCATCACGTCTTACTTAACGTTCGGGTTATACGCCTATGTACTAATTACACTTAATAGGTTAGATAAGAGGACGGTTGAAATTAGAGGAAGTGTACCCACATGTGCATGGATAGAGGGTAGGAAACCATTTAGGAAAGAAAACATAGTACAATCAACTGGGATCGAACTTAGATCTCCCCGCAATCGGCACTCTAATCTATTACGAGAGTGACGGCTTACTTAGACCATGCGACCACAAAAGAGAGTTGAATCTATATAATAACAAAAGGAAGTGTTTGTCTGTGTGTTTGTGTGTGTGCGATGCCTAAGGGGATCAGAATGCACCTCGAAGCCGGATTTTTAAATTTTTAATTAGCTTTTTAATTAGGCTATTTTTAACAAATTTTTGAAGAAAATATTTTTAATCTGGTTTAGAATTACGTTTCAGAGATAACGCTTCAATTTGAAATCGGGCACCATGAGGGGAGGGGGGGCTTATTAATTGTTATACCACAGTGGGTCACGGGCAACGCCGTGCGGGATTGCTGGTTACTAATAATTGATTTAAAAAGAAGGACCGAATAAGACCAGTTAAAGGTTATATTTGACTGCTTTTTCAGTAGCTTTATGTAAATCAGAGAAAACAAGGACTATGCTTACTATGTCACAAATACTAGAATAGTCTTATAAAGAATAGACAACGTCGATACTCACATAATAAAGATACATATTTAAATTAAATAAATTGAATAATTTTATTTTTGCCACTAAATATAAATATTCACCAGTTTCGGTGGTCGAATGGTCTAAGACGTCACTCTTGCAATAGACTAGACTGCCAATGACGGGGATATCTGGGTTCAAATCACGGTCGGGTTTATTGAAGGCGTTTCCCCCTAAAATTTTTTCCAATCTCACTACACGCAATTGCGAGTTCACTTGCTCTTTATTAAACCTTCGTCATCTTTAACATATTAGCGTAGTTAGTACATATGATTTCAAAGACTTAGCTCATTGAGTTAAAGGGTCGCGGGCTCGATTCCCGGTAGACCGAAAATTTATCATTTGTGAACTGTGGGTTTTACCTTTCACAGTGATGAATTAACGGGCGGGAGCCTGGTTGTTGTGTCTGTTTTAGATTTAAGTTAGTTTATAGGATGTGTGTTGCTAATAATCAATCGGTTTAGAAAGTACACGTTGAATATGACCCTAACGGATAGTAAGAGGCATTGATAATATATAAAAAGTTAAGAAGCAAATAAAAATAATAATTTTCAAAAGCTAGAGGTTTTGTTTAAATTAAATAATGCCAAAGAAGCTTCCCACAAAGTAATTTGTATTGGAGAATTTTATCAAGGTAAATTTGTTATTACTAATTAATATACTGTACATTAGCAATTTATGAAGGAGTCGGGAGTCGAAGGCTTGGCGTGCCGTTTCCACATTCCTGCTTACAATCATATTTTGGGAGAGGTTGAAGAAAACATCAATGCAATACCATGGATTGCAATATTTGATATTATATAAATTGGTGAAGTGAGAACTTTGATCTCAGGAGGTAAAAAGTCAAGTATTATTCGCCAGTCCAAAAAATCTACAATGTTATTGAAGTGGTTCAACTGCGGAAGGAGTGTAGGTAAGTGACAGCTATTAAAAGTTACCAGAACTACTCTCACGTATCCATCCGCCAAACCATATGATCTGCAAGACCATGTTGATTGTCAAGTTTGTCAGTCAAAATGTTCACAGCAAACAATTTGTTTTTACAATGTTTATCTTTTAAAAGTGTTTAAATCTTCTGCTTGCTGTCAGAGACAACCACCACTATGTATAATGGGCTATAGCTGTAGGACATAAAGCTCGAGACAGGCTGAAAATGGAAACTTCAAGAAAATACGCCAATGTAACTACAGATATAGTAAATATTTTCTTATCGGTGTTTGAAACCTGCAACTGGAGGGTGATAAGAAAATGTAAGCCAAAAGGCTCTTTTAGCAAGCCCATTCTTCATTGGGAATCGAACAGCCGCTGCCAGATTAACCTCATTGTCATGCAATCCCAGGCGGATGGACAATAGTTTCAGATTCATTATGGTCTTATCAAGATCATTTGACCAAGTTGGTATTACTACTAGTGCTGCAAAGCAAGATGGCCGAAGAGGTTGTTTTTCAAATGACTTTTCCTGACATTTGGTGCCCCGTGCATTTTATATTAAGATAATAGAGAGTTTGTAGACTTAGTCATATCCATATGGCCAGAGTTAAGAGATGGTACACAGTAAGCCAAGGCATTTAATATAACGAACCAATCAAAAACATTCTGGTTCCATGGATGAAAAACCACGACTTCATAAATTGGTCAAACAGTCTAAGATTTGTGCAGTTCACCAAAAACAGAGCCTTCACTCAGAGAGCAAACAATTGCCATACAACGCTATGTCCACTATTGAGCCGAGTGTTAGACTAACTACATTTATAATGCCATCCAAAGTTGTTAAAGTGTCAAGGATGAGGCTGAGCTTCGAGAAGTCCATGAGCAGATGAATGTGCAGGAGGAAAATCAGACCAACGAGTAAGAAGAGGAACCGAAACGCTGGATGGTACTCACTAAAATATTTCTTCAGCTAGAAAGGAAGCCTATGAAAATTTGTCGAAGCAGGCTAAGAAAAAGAAATTGTTTTCTGATTCAACACATCCTCCTGTTGATGTTGGAGGTAATACCCCGATACCTATGCCAGATATGGAAAGATCAAAGGAGACCTTCGGAACATAATGTTTGAAGCAGCAAAGAGATAAATCTTTTCAACTCGAAATGGCATGGCAACATGGCTTGCTTCAATAAATTCAAAAAGGTGTAATTGAAACGTTAAATAACAAATTGTTTTTCGCGATCAGTGCTATTATTTGTCCCTAGAGACAACTAGATTTATGTGACAACTGATTTTAAAGTTCAGAGACTTCAGTCAATACTGATTTTAACTGATCATTACAGGTAATTACTATAGGATTTTTTAGTACACGCACGTATTGTAAACAGCATTTCTTTGGTTCTAGAAATAACTTGTTAAAACTTCTACTGACGAAAGGGCTTTGCTGAAACTAGTTTTACCTAAAAAAATCGAGTTTCAACGGACTTTTGAGTTCCAACTGTAACATAACTACTAATTAACATTTCTCGTGAGATTGTTTGCAGTGCTTGTTGTCGAGGTTAACAAGCTCATAATATGTTCTTAATCTTCGCTCCTTTGTCTTTCTACTCAGCCGCGGGTCCAGGTTCACTTGTCATCCCCCCCCCCCCATATTTATTTGAGGTAAGTTATTTGACGTGCACTACTGATTATATCAGCACACGATAATTTCTATGAGCGAGCGCGAATTTTCTAGAGTTAACTGCCATGGATGTTAATCCTTGTGTAATTCGAAGAGTTCATCTATTTGAGAAGTTAACTTCTCATTCAAAATCTCACAAGGTATTATAATTATAAAATATAATTTGATTCTTACATCTGATCAGTTTCCATTCCAAATACTTTTACTAAGGTTTTCTCCGATAAGAAGTCAACAATAGCGTGTTTTTCATTATTTGTAACTCCCCTAACAAGTTGTTTTTATCACCTCGATTATTTCATTTTGTATTACTTGTGGCTGTGATCCCACAAACTAAGAATTACATAATTATCACTTAATAAGCTCAATACTAAATCGTCAGACCACCTTTATTAACCAGACATTTTTTATAGACAGGGCCAAGAGCTAGAAATGTAATTGGTCAATTCACAGGCCTAGCCCCCCATATGGCGCGTGGTTTAGCCACAGTATGATTTTAATATGAACAAACGTTTAAAATATACAAAAATATGTGTCAGCACTCAATTTTTTTACAATGAAGAAAAACTATTAAAAGTGCATGAATAGCGAAGCTTAGAATATCAAAATGATATTTAGGTTTCGGATATAGTCGTATCAAGTAACATTCTTGTAAATTGAAAAATGACACCTTACACGGATACCGAGTTCCATTCCCATGTCTAACTGTAATTAGAAAAAAGTTTTATAAATATTGAGAATATCAAATGTGACAGCTGCGGATTACATGACTTGACGTATGAACAAATTAAAGTATATCCAGTGACTTTACTAGCTGTCATATAAGGCTTTTAATAGAAAAATTGTCCTGTAGTCTGTAGGTAATATAGCTCATATCAAGAATCGCATCGTAATGCGGCTATTTGTAGTCTATATTAGATAAAGGTGGTAAGTAGCCCAATGAAACCATTTAACTATGTTTATAAACAAACAAATTGAAACTGGATGATTTAACAAAAACAAACTATCTTCCTCATTCCAATATACTGGTTAATCGAACGTGAGATGGGCTATCAAAATCCCTTTTGAGTTAGTCAAGACGCTTGTAAAACTGGGTTTATATTCATACATCACGCATAGGTAATAGCAAAGTGCACAGCACAAAGTGCGCAAAAAGTTTTTATTTAATTTATACAAGGTATTTAACGTGCACTTTGTGAAGTGATTGATTATATCAGCGCACTAACCTACCTCTAAACCAACTTAAATCCACAACAGACACAGCATCCAGCCCCCGGACGTTAATTCACTACTGTGAAGGGGGGAACCCACATTTCACCAATGATACAGTTTAAGGCCATGCCGGGAATCGAACCAGAGACCCTTAGCTCAGTAGACAGGCACGTTACCGACTAAGCTAAAGTGTCAAACCGCAAGAAGTTGAAAAATATAATTTTCAATCATGGCGTTCATAATCGATACATAGTGAATAGTGCACAATGCCATAACAAGGTTCTAACTTTAAAAACTGTTTTATGCGCTATGCATGTACTTGAGTATGTACAACCCTTGTATCAGCCAATGAGAATGCGAGGGAGAAACTCTAGCCAACTAATGGCCAGCATACACATCAGACGGATTTATTAGCATATGTGTTAATGTTTGAAATGCCTTGTGGTAAGTCATGCTTGATTGTTACTAAAGAATTTTCTTTGTTTTAACGTCAGTGATTATGATTGCATATTATATAATTCAAATAAAAGGAGAAATATTACACTTTTGATTTTGTTACTGAGAAGCAGGTCTACCACATTGACAATAATGAAATCAAAGAAAGAATTAAACTTTATTCAACTCCTTAAATTAAATTATATCTGTGCAACATCACCTTTATCAGACGCGGGCAAACTTCATTATCTACCTCACCCCTTCACTAAAAATAATAATTAAAAAACTCTACAGTTGCTTCGTGTTATTACATTAGTTTGCACCTATATTCCAATTTTCGGCTGTATAAGGTATCAGTAAATGTCTTAAAAGGTAAATACATGTAATCATTAATGACAGAAGAGGTGTTCTTATACATATAAGGGTTAATTTCTCCCCATCCCTTAGTTCGATTTTATTCCTCGATTAACTTCATTTGTATAAAGGTATAAAGAATAACTGTGGTAAGTTTTAATTAAATTGCTTAATGTGTTAAAAAGGTATCGTGAGACATGTCCACCACAGATAGACAAACAGACAAATGCAAATCGGTGGAGTTGAAACTAAGAACTCGCTTCACTCGTTCAATAAATAAAACCATATGATTATGTTTTTATTTGTTTTTACAGTATGACAATATTTATAATGTCGCTTATGCAAGGAGCCTACTATAGACCTACGAGCACGCAAGAAAAAAATTTCCCCCCC